>JADHZB010001799.1:0-80604 GCA_015657535.1 Nephromyces sp. MM_2019
GGGTGGGGTTATATATATTATGTTATGAATTGAGATGTGTGTGTGTAGGTGGGTGTAGGTCGGTGGGTGTGAAATTTAAAAATTTCTTTTTATAAACACATTATATAATTTCAATATGTGTATGGAAAATGATTTGAAATAGAAAAAAATAATTTTTCTTTTTTAAATAAAAATACATATATAGTTTGTGTGGAAACTATTATATATATATTTGATGTATGTAAATGTGTGTCTTAACTAAATTCGTACGATTTTATTCACACACATTATATATTTATATATATATAGATATTTATAATGTGTGTGTGTATTATAAATAAATTATAGGATTTTTGTGGTTTATTAACTGAAGAAAACATTCGTAAAAATTTCATTTTAATTTATGAAATTTTGGATGAAGTTATTGACTTTGGTTATCCCCAATCTACCAACACTGAATTTCTTAAACAAATTATTGCAAATAAGGCTACTGTTACTGATCCTTTTCTATTAAATCCCGTAAATTTTACTATGTGTGTATATGTGTATGTGTATGTGTGTGTATTTGTGTATGTGTGTGTGTGCGTCTTTATGTATGTGTATATATGTGTGTTTGTGTATATATGTGTGTTTGTGTATATATATATGTTTGTGTATATATTTGTGTGTATAGATAGGTAATTTTATATATCTTTGATAAATTTAACTCCTATAACGTTTATATTATTATGTATGTGTGTATGTAGTCTAATTTTATACCATCTTTTTCAAATCAAACACCAAAAAGTTTACCAAGTAGTGCATCACATAGGCCTGTTGGGATAAGTAATACAGATACAAGCACAGGCCCTGAGAAAAATGAAATTTTTGTTGATATTTATGAGAATGTGTCAGTAGTATTAAATAGTGCTGGTTCAATACTTAACTCTAATATTGATGGTTCAATTCAAATTAAATCATATTTCAAAGGAAATCCTATGCTTAAAGTTGCACTCAACGATGATATTTTTATACGTTCAAGAGATTCTGGTACTTTACTTTTTAATACACACACTTTATATATGTATTTTTTTATATATACAAGCACAGTTTATTATATATATATACACTACTTTTTCTTATATATATATATACACACACACTTTATTATATATATATATATATATCTTTTATGTATATCCACATATATACCTCTACCCATCCTTCCACTCACACTAAATCATACACCTATCCATCCCTTCACCCAAACACAAGTACCCAAACACACACACACACACACACACACTTTTTTTTCAAAAATAAATAATATGTGTAGCTTCACAAGGTGATGGGTATGCTTCAACAGTATTGGATGATTGCAACTTCCACCCGTGTGTAGATTTGAGTGACTTTGATGATGGAAAGGTAATTTCATTTATACCTCCAGAGGGTGAATTCTCCCTAATGAATTATAGGATAAATGGTGACATTAAATTACCTTTCCGTATACTTCCAATCATTGATCAAACTGGAAATAATAAGGTCTATTATATAAACATATCTATATATTCTCACACAAATTTTCTTAATTGAATAGGCGTGATTTGGGATTTTTGATTTTGTTTTTTTCGCACAAATATATACCTAAGTGTATATACAACACATACTTTTTTTACTTGGTGATTTTTTTTATTGCTGTATCCTCATAAACATATATATATATATATACACACACAGATGGATTTATTTATAAAGATAAGAACAGAAATCCCCCAAAATATTCGGGCTGGAAATATCAAAATTATTTTCCCAGTACCTCAAAATACATCCTTTGTTATGTGTGATTTATTTCCATCTAATCCTGGCCAAGTAAATTATATATAAGTATATATATATATATATATATATATGTGTGTGTGCGTATTTAAACAAATCCTGTATAAGCTATAAAAAAATTTTCTTTATTTTTGTAAACAAACTTTATCTAAGTTACACACATAATAATTTTAGAACATTTTTTATTTAAGATATATATATATAAACACCTTATACCTTAATTTTTAGAATGCACACCATTTACAATCTGAAGACAAAGTTTTTTGGACAATAAAAGGTTTACAGGTTATATATTATTTTTATTTATTATATATATATATATTAAAATTGTGTAAACATAATAAAAAAATTATTCTGTTTTATCATTTTCCCAGAATTTTTTCCATGACATATTTTTTACTTAAACACACAAATATATATATATATATTATCATCAAGTTATTATTATTATTATTATAGGGTGGATCGGAACATTCATTACGCTGTCGTATAACACTCACATCTACAATCACCTCATTTTCAATGAAAGAAGTTTCTCCAATAAATATGCAATTCGAAATACCTACCTATAGCTCTTCAGGATTACAAGTAAATATTATATATAGATTATTATGTGTGTAAATTGTATAAATATATTTTGTGCTTTTATGTAAATATATGTGTGTATATAAATATACAAATATTTACATATCTACGTCTACACATATACAGATGAATATATAATCATATTATTGTAAATTATATACAACAAACATAAAACTATATAAAACTGTTTCTATAATCTGAATTAGGTGAGATATCTACGTGTAGCTGAACCTGATAAGTTTAGCAATCCATCAAGATGGGTTCGATATATAACACAATCATTTTCCTATGTATGCCGATTATAATATATATATACATATATATATTATTTACTCTCTGTCTCTATCTCTCTGTCTCTATCTCTCTATATATATATGTATATATATATACATTTCTCACTCACTCAGTCACACTCTATATATATATATATATATATATATATATAATTCTTTATTATTTAACACCTAAGTGATATAACATTTTGATCAGAGTATATATTAGAAAAAGATTATATATCAAAAAATTTTTTGAGTTATATTATTACAGTTTTAATATCTATAGTATGTATAAGAATACATTATTTTTTTATTGAAATAAAATTAATATTCATTAATTTTTTTTTAAAAAATTTCTACAAACTCACACCTTTGGACTACTTTCAGCAAAATGATAACAATAATATATATATAATTTTTACAAAATAAACATATTAATAACCTGTCTGTGTTCATATCATGCCTATAATTAAAATATTTATTATATGCTGAACACTATATACATATATATACATATTCCGTATTATTTTTATGACTATCGACATATTATATATATACCTATATGTAAACATATGTTGAAGAAAGAAAATATATAAACAATGAAAAAACAACTTTTAAAAATACCTGTTTTTTTAATTCCAATTTTTGTACTAGCTTGTATAAAACCTAAATTTCTAAATTCTATACACTCATCAAAGATGTTTGACAATTCCCTAATTTCAACTCTATAATCAAATGTATTTTTGAAACATTTTAATTCACTCATTTGAATAAAAAACTATTGGAAACAAGATATCTTTTATTTAAAATACTAACGACTCTAAAAGTATAATAACATTAAAAGTGAAAATTATATAACTATTGAACTTATATCATTTCTCGTTTACAAATTTGAGTTTTTAATAAATCAAATAAAAACTTACTGATGAACCAAAAAATTGTGTTTTTACAACTCAAACATGTATGTCTGTCTCTCTATTCATTAACCATTAGGCAAATATTACATAATTGGGAGGTTTATTTTTATTATGTTAAATAATATTTATGTATCAAGCAATGTACTTGTATTCATTTAGGACTTAGAATATATTTGAAAGCTTATTTCTAACTCATCTTTCCTATTAAAATTAGTTAACTTTTTCAACTCTTATATTATTCTTAATTTGAGAGAAAATATGACCTTAAGAAAATCTTGTTTCGCTACATGATTTATTATGGCTATCTTATTTCAAAGAAAAAAAAAATATGAATTGTTCAATAGAACCTCACAATGATCCTCATTCCTCCTTCTATCTAAATAATCTACCAGAGTATACACGAATTGCTGATTATGGGATAAGCAATTTGTGTAACACTGAACCACCTCCTCCAGAATTAGCTATACCATGTCAAAAATATTTCACCTTGAATAATTCTCCGATCTCAAGCGCTACATTTTTACCTGAGCCTCTAAACCTAGTAATCTCTATTTCTTCAGAGATTCAAATTCATGATATCATTGCTGGTAATTTATTGCATAGTTTCGAGCTTAATAACTATTTAACGGGTGGCAAAAAAGCAAACCTGAATGCAGTCTGTGGCGTTTTTACCGAGCCTGGTAATCCCCTCTTTATAATTGGAATGGAGACTGGGGATTTTCAATTATATGATATCAGGAGTAAACTAAAAAATCCAACCCTCGCTGTCAAAGGAGCCCATTCAGGACCCATCTCTGGTGTATGTGCAGGGATTCCTTATAACTCAAACTACATCTTCACCTCGGGCCTACATGATGGCTGGATAAAAGAATTTGACCTACGATTCCCCTACAATAAAAACTATGCGGAAAACCTTGCTTGCCCTATGCAGTCCCTATGTACCAACAACTACCTCGATTTTTATCGAGGTGATAATTATAACCATCAGAGGCCTTTAAATGGTAATGAAAATGGGATATTAAGTATGCAACTCTCTCCTGATGGAAACATTTTGGCTACATCTTCTAAAAAGGGTGGATGTGATTTACATCGTTTAACCGATATTCCTCTAAGAAGGATAAAACAATGGATTTTGGACGATCAATCTGTATTTCATGACATAAAATTTACACAGAACTCTCAACACCTTCTCATTTCTAGTGTAAATGAAAGTAAAAACCTTTACTCAGCTCATTTATGGGATACAATAAATTCAAATAATTCTGTATGTTTAAAAACACCTGGTGATGGAGCAATCCTTTATCAACACCATTTTTATTTACAAGAAAGAGTTAAGACTAATCAAAATCAAGATTTGAAAGTTCCCAAAACAATTAACTCCGAAATTAAATCTAATAATCATGTCAAAAACCTTGATATGATCCAAAACAGGCATCATCAACTTATTCTACATACCCCAGAATCGCCTTACCTTGAAAATATTCATAAGGAATTCTGGGAAAAACTCAACTGTAAAAAGGGTCTCCACAATAAATCCCTATTCAGCGGTATATCAGCTCAGCATGCAGCCTTTTATATGGACTGTGGACTTACACATCCATCTTATGGAAGGACCGATGCTTATGATCAGCGATTTTTTTGCCATCCTTGGAGAAATCTCGTCATCGGAATTGGTGGAAATAAATTGTATAATGGTATTCATGTATGGGATAGCTCTTCTGGCATCTGTCTCAGCACATCATCTTTCTATGAGGTAAATTTACATAGATTCATATCCTTACTTAATTAATTTTGATTGCATGTATGATATTCCATTTATATACTTCTTTTCCTGTTTAAAACTTAGACACAATTCTCAGAAATCCGATGCATAAATGGACGTAATAAATCTGGTGTTTTTGTAACTGGGCATAGTGCTGACATACCATTTGAAAACTCCTCAATCATCTTATGGAATCTTACAAACTTGGATTATTTACTAGATATTTCTATTGGAAATGAAAATATTGATTTAATCGTTGACTAACCAACATAACTCCTCTATTGAAGGTTCTATCTGAATTATAATAAACTTATAAAGATTCTTGTTTATTTTCCTATTATATAAAAAATCTAACAGACAACATGTTTATATATAATTTAACATATATATAACCAAGAGTTGCTATATCTAAACATTTTAGTTCCAAGTTTTATTGTATTAAAAAGATTTGTGAAAAATATATGAATTAGTTTTCTTTATAAATAGATGATTTAGAGATTTTTAAATTAACTGAAATAGCCAGTTATAATTTGTCTATACCCTTGCACCTAGTACCAAATTAATTTTTTTAAAAAAATTCTAACACAAAATAGACTCTCAGAGTGGTTTATTAATTACAATTCCATTAATACCTAACTGCTTCTCACCTTTAGCTTACTTAATCTAAAAATCAAAAAATTGGAATTAAAAGTATTACAAGATATTCTATCATCTTATATCTATATTCTCTATTCGTTATCAGATAAGTCTTCTCTCTTCTCATCAGGTTTCTTATCTTCTTCCAATGAGGTTCTTCTATTTTTTTCCACCATGAGAGTTTCCATCTGTTTCTGATGCAACGGATCATTGAAGGCACTTGTAGCAAATCTAACCATGCCACCAAATTTCATTGTATTAGATCTTCTTCTTGCTGCTCGATTCCTCAAATTTTCAACAGCGTCTAATAGTCCTAACTTCTCCAATTGATCTTTGGAACTAACTTCTACTTTTATACAAAGAAAAAAAAAATAATGTTTAATTTCAAAACTAACTTGCATTATTTTCTAAATTAATAAAAGGTTCTTAAAAAATTCAAACAAGAAAAAATTGATATAGGTGTTAGTTATTATAAAATCGAATTTTTAATAACTATAAATATATCATGCAAGTTATTTAGCTACTAATTTGGAAAATTATATGATTACCTTTGGGGGATTGAGGCTGTGAATTTATCTGAGGATTCGCTACTGCTGGCTTTGACTGAATTTCTTCTTTAATAGTGTCTGTTGTCTTTTCATCTTCTTCAACTTGTGGTACCTCAATATCTAATAATAAGGGTACAAATTTATTTCAAGAATTACCCTTTAATATTGAATAATCCTATTTTGGAAAGAGTTCATCAAAACAATTTTGAATCGATCCAAAAGTTGATTAAAATAAAATGATTTTAAATTGATGTTGTAAAAGCATTTCCTTGTATAAGTCAAATTCCTTAGACACCAACCTTTGGGTTTATCAGTTTCACTTGAGAGACTCTCAGCTTCTTTAACACCTTTGGCTACACTTTTAATCAAACCTTTTGTTTTGGGAAGAAATGTTTTCTTACTTAATGGAATTTTTGCTTTATTTGTGGCTTCTGATTTCTGAATTACTTTCCTTTCAGGCTTCTTTTTCAAGCTTATCTTTTCTTCAGCGGTTAAAGGCTTAGCATCTTCAGATTTATCAAATTGGTTGATCAGCTCTGAACCATTTTTATTTGTTTCCAATAATCTTGGTTTTAATTGGCCTGATATCTCTTGCTGTTTATTAACATTTTGTACAACACTGTTAACGTCATTGGTTGAAGTTGAAGTTGGATTAGATTCTTCTGAAGCTATTTTTCCAGTATCTTTTATTTCAATTGGTTTTATGTCATTATCTTTCTTATCAAAGCTACTATTTGATTGAATAAAATTATCTTCACTTCCTATTACCTCGTCATCAATCTTTTTTGCTTCACTTGATTTTTCATCTATTGCAGTTGACATTTCTTCAATCGACTTCCCTAAATTTTTTATTTCAGTTTTTATCTCTTCTTTATCTGTGTCATTAGCTGGCAATTTAACTGTTCCCACATTGTCCCATTTTTCCTCAGCTGCGACATCTTCATCACATAGCTTCCAATCTTCCAAACTCTCATCAAAATACCACCACTGTTCTGATTCTTCGTCAAAATAGCATTGGATGATTTCTTGACCATTGCTCATTTTCTACAATTATATAAGCATACCTTGGCAGGTTTATTTTATCTCATATAATTTTAATTTTTTAGAAACCCAAATCCTATTGGAACTATAACCAGTAAGTTAATTATACCCTGTAATATAGTATTAAAGGTATGCTTAATTAACCCAATTATACTCTATAATGATTTATTAAAATCGAATCAAGCAAATTATTAAAATAGGGCACAGCCTGAATCAACTAAAACTCAAAAAACTTGTACCATATAAAATATAGTTTGTCACCAATTGATAACACTTAACAAATTCATCTTAAATATTCATTCTTAGAAATATCACAAAATAATAATTTTTGTAATTTTTTATTTACGAAATCTTTAACATATTGATTTGTCCTGATCCCCATTTGATTAGTAAATATTAAATTATTGAACAAAAGACAAGTGATAATGGATTTATTTTATTATGTGAAATTGGTAAAATTGTGAGGTGCTTGAATATTTACTTGTTTGGAAATTAAAATATATTTTAGTAATTATATAATTAATAAAATTATAAATAAGGTAGATAATTAATTTGATGTTTAAGTAGAATGATTTTTTATTTTATCTGAAATGGCATTTCAGATATATAACGTCTCCTCATATAAACAAAGTAATATTTATAAACTTAGAAATTATGGCCTAATTTATTCTAAATCTTAATAAAAAATATTAATAGATCGTGAAACAAATGTTATTGATAAAATAAGTCTAAAAAAACACCCACATACCATCCATTAAACTTTTAGTATAATGAATAACTTTTAACAAATGGAAAACTAAAATTGCCAAAATTTGTCATTAAAATGATGTAAAAAGCTTTTATATATAAACCTTTATCACAAGCAATTTTATCCGCAACATTTTTTTTCCTCAGTTTCTTTTATTCTTGTAAGGATTTCATAATTTTATATCAATTTGTTTTGTCTTTTGTTCCTCTCAATTTGTGTTGCTACCTCAGACCTGTTTTAACAAGTTACCTATCAGACAATATGTTATTATTCTCACTTTATTTTTACATTTAAAATAGCAAAGCTCTACAAAACTAATTGTTTTATCTTAGACTAGTAACAACTCTGCAGTGTTGTAACACATTAATCTACTTTAATAGAAAATATAAGACTTCTAATTATTCCCCATAGATAAAGTCAATAGGTAAAAATATTTTCTGTTAAGACTAACCAACATTTCTCCATATTTTAGTAGTTGTGTTAGTTAAAAATTCCAAAAAATTAAAATACCTCAAATATCAACTCAAGTCTTATTTGTATTCATAAGGCTGACTAATTGGCGAATCATTATTAAGAAATTTAAGTTTGATTAATAATTTATAATCCTAGCAAACGCGATTGCATTGTATTTATTGTACAGTTCCTATAATTTCCTTAGAAAAATCTTTAACAGTTGGATAATTATTCTAAATATCTAGTCCCTCACACTCTAAACATCAAAAGTTTGAATCAACAAGTTGCAAATGCTTTGAAGTGAAACCTAACAAGCAATATTTCTAAAGATTTTTATGAGATAATTTTAATAACTGCTAGTGATACCCAGCGGAATCTAAAGATTTGAGCGGCAAAGCTTTTAAATCGATTACTAGATTGCTAGCATGAAAAATATATGTTTAGAAATTATTATAGTTCAACGAAATTAAAATGGCAAACTCGAGCTATTTTGGTGAACAAGTTTTAGCTCCAAAAGTCTAGAGAATAAACCACTTAGATATCACCAAACATACTGACTCAACTGATTACACTAAGGTTATAAGTTCCTAATGACCTTCTTTTCTTAATGAAGCCAGGACTGTAATTTGAAAATTATCTAATAATCAACAAAGACATAAAACTAAGCTTGAAACATGACTAAGAAGCGACACAGTAAAGACAAACTCTATATAAATCGAAAGGAATTTATAGAGGAATGGGGGGGATACAAAGAAAAATCCGTGGCTCATTTTCAAGCTCTACCCTTCTATTGCTGGTAAGATAATCTTTGTTATGATTTTATAGCTATAAAGGTATTTGAATGCTTTGGATATAGAAACTTCGTGTATCTATCACATCTAAACAATAGATCGATGGGTAGTATATACCCTTGACCATTCCGTCAAATTAATTTAATACGTTAAACTGTTTTGTATTATCACAGTGGGTTATCGCTATCACCTTTTGAAAACCCTGTGTGCACTCGGGATGGAATCATTTTTGATTATGATAGAATATTACCTTATCTGAAAAGGTACGGGAGAAATCCTATCACTGGGGAATCTTTGAAGATAAAGGATTTAATCCCACTTCGATTTCATAAAAACAGTGAAGATAGATTTCATTGCCCTATAACTTATAAGGTTTTCAACAACCATACACATATTGTTGCCAATTCAAAAAGCGGTCATGTTTACTCAAATGATGCAATTGATAATCTATGCCGGAAAGCTAAAAATTGGAACGATCTCATCACTGGTAAGTATTAGATTTTAATTCATGATGAATGTAGCATATTTTTTAACTCAGTAATCCTTTTTATCCTTCTGAATACCCTTAGGAATGCCTTTTACATCAAGTGACCTAATAACAATACAAAACCCGCACTCAGTGGAACAGAGAAAAATCGAGGATTTTGATTATATTAAAAAGGGTAAACAAGGGTATTATTTATTTAATATTTAACATATAAGCCAATATATTAATCATTTCATCGCCCAATTCAATTTTTTTCACTTAAATTTTACAAGGTATCAAGCCTGAGACTATTGAGGCAGAGTTTAGACCTGAGGATCAGCCCTCAATAAAAACGAATGCTTTAATCGAAAAAGTTACAGAAAAAGCCAATCCTTCAAATTCTGAATGGCTCAAGGTGAACCAAAATTTCTAATTAGCTACTTTTAACAAAGCTTTTTGAAGGTTTACCTTAATTATTAAAAGCCCTTAGCCTAATTTATTAATTGGCTGTTTATTTCTAGACACATAAAAAGTTAATGAAGACAGATGAAGGGCCCCATCCAAATAATTCTGCTCCATTGCATGATATCTATACTACACATAAGTATGTTTTGATTATCACTTTTAATGAATACTCAATGTTTGAAATTAATCAGAATAATAGCTGAAATAATTCTGATATTTTTCAAAAATAACTATCAGGCAATCAGCTAGCCTGACTTCAACCTTAATTGATACATTCAATAAAATCGAATATAGAGAACTCACTCCTAGGGAAATTATGCAAGAATATTACAACTGGGTCAAAAAGAATAAGAAAAAGGGGTTAGTGAACCAAATTTAATACCTAATTCTGATTTATGACAGTCTTAAAACCATTTTTTAAATCTTGGAACAACTAATTTTCTAATCATAGATATGTAAGAATTGTAACCAATGAAGGAATAGTCAATATAGAACTTCACACTGATATAGTTCCAAGGGCATGTGATAATTTCCTTCGACATTGCAGCAACGGTTACTATGATGACACCATATTTCACAGGTATAGAGTATTAATCTACTTATCGTTTGATTACTAAATATACCATGTACCTTATTTTCCAAGTCACATGTGTATATATTTCCGTCTAAGATGGTAAATTTTGAAAAGGAGACTTAAAATTTTTCATTCTTTCCTCTGTATCTATTAAATGGCACTCTAAGAGTATTATTACCTATTCAGGTGCATTCCTAACTTTATGATCCAAGGTGGAGATCCTACTGGTACAGGCTCTGGTGGAGAGAGCTCATTTGAAGATAAGAAGCCATTTGAGGATGAATTTCATCCACATCTTTCTCATAAGGGGATAGGAATTGTTTCGATGGCTAACAAGGGAAAAAACACTAACACTTCTCAGTTTTTCATTACCTTCAAATCTTGTGAGCATCTTGATAATAAACACACCGTCTTTGGAAGAGGTATGATTCAACCCATAAACATTAATTAGATATTATAATCAATGACAATTGTTTTCATGATCTACTATATAATTCAACCCACCTCATAGTTGTTGGAGGCCTTCAAGTGGTTAAATCCTGGGAGCAACTTAAAACTGACAAAAACGATAAACCAAAAGTAAATACACTATTCATATAATCTCAAAGTTAATAAGCTTCAAATATTCCCTTAGAATCCACCGAAAATCTTGTCAACCACTGTTTTCGCAAATCCTTTTGAGACTGCAAAAGAGGAACTTCAAAAGCAAAAGGTAAAATTTTCTCATGATCTAACTCACAAGTAAATAATCAAATATTATAGCATTGAGGATAATTACCTCTGCTGATTTAATCATCCATACAAAGTAGAAAGTTTAGAAATGACTATAGACTTAATTAATTTTGGCTTGCAAATTTACACAATCGATTTAATATCAATACAGGAGATGGAAAATGATAAGACAAATGCAACGGTTGAAAATTCAATTAGGTAAAACGATAGATCCTATTACATTAGTCTACTCACATTATCACTTTCCTAAAATTCCCAAAATTGAGATAACGAAATTAACAAGTGTTTTAAAAATTAAAAAATATTTTAACTTTACTTTTTCCTGTTTAGCAATAATTCATCCAAGCTAAACAAAAGTGAAGTACAGCACCCTTATATGGAAGAATATGTTCATGTTCCCAAAAAGCAAAAAGGAATTACAAAAACTTTTAACTTTAGTAGTTGGTAGCAAGTCCTTCAATAAACGCTTTTTAATCTACAAAAATCTAAGCTTAGGAAAATGTTTCATAACTTTTTCACACCTTCTACAAATTAGAATTGATCAGACTTCAAAAGCTTACACGAGATATAAAACTTTATATATTTCTATATTTTAATTTTGATCGATTATAGCTAAACTCTATCAATACAGCTTAAAGTTTTCTTATTCTGACTTTTTATTGATTTCTTGCTTGATAACAATACAGTATATATATATTACTGTGTTATATAAAAATAAGATATAGCAAATTGTAATTGAAATTAGTTAAGTAAATTTTATTCCGGAAAAACTTATTAGAATATTTACATTTTATTTTAATGGAATGAATCAATTCATAAAATCTTGAAATTAAAAGTTTTGACTTCCGAAAAGGATGAAAATTTGGAGTTCACAAATATGAAAATTTTAGAAAACAAATTTATCATTAATTTACAAGTTAAAGCTGTTCTGAACTCCTTTGTTTGCCACGTTTAGATGTAATTAAACAGTAATCATAGCTTTGATATTCAACAACAGGCCTTCAGTGGACCTTGAATAGTTTTAGCTCTCAGAATTTATAATTTATTGGCAAATTTGTATCATATAAACCAATGGTTCAACAGTGTTCAAATATTCCACATTGGCGATACCGCTTCTATAGCCTAATTTATTTTGTTTGTTTCAGAAATATACACAGAAATGAATCTCGGACTCTTACAAATAACCTATCGGTTTCTCAGTTATATCCACTTCATTTGAGTCCACTGGAATCAAAAAGATGTACTTCAGCTTTTGAAGATTTTAAAACACCTCGCATTTCGGCCTTTACAATTCTCGATATAGTGAAGGTAGAAATAAATTTTCTTTCTTTAAACAAGCTATTAGTTTTATCACTTTATACTATGTTAAAAGAAAAATTTTAATCGCCTAAATCTTTAACATAACATTACTATATAGATTAAGGCAATAATTCAACATTTGTTAAATTGTGTTGAGCTTTCTTATTTCAGATTCCAACACATTTATAAAACTTATAGATTAGTAAGATTTGTCTCTCAGTTATATTGTATCTTAAATTTCCTTTTTTCAATATCAAATTATAACATAATTTTAACTAGGGTACTACCAAACATGATGAAATTTAATGAATATTAACACCTAATTTCATAGAGATCGTTCTTAACATATACAACTGCATTCAATTTCAGATTTTTGGAAGACTATCAGATAAATGTATTGTTGGGAGTGGAATTTTCAACACTATAGGAATAAAATCAAGCAAAAGAGATTCACAAAGATATAAAAAGTGGGAGCTTCTTTTTGAAAACTCAGACAAAATTTATAAGGAACGATTTATAGCAGCAATTCCCAAGCTGAAATTTAGTTGGCCGGTAACTCCAAACACAGGGCAAATACCCAATTACGAATTGATTGATGTTCCAGGTGTGTTCAAACTACTTTATATGATTTTGAAAACTCGATAAAAATTTGAATACGTTTTTTTAGTAGCACCAAAAGTTTTTATTTCAGTTTGTAAGGATTTTAAATTAAACTCCAAGAATAAAGCACCATTTGATGCCAAGCATATTAATAAATATGTCGGAAAACAAGCGATATCACATGAATCTTTAGGTTATATTAGAACTCTAATTATGTAAATATAATAAATAAAATTAGGCTTTGATTATATAGTTGAAAGCACCACAAAACTCGCATATTTTTTTTATATTCTTTTAAATAGATACTGTTTTCACATCTTTCGCCGATAATAATGAATACCTTACTAAAGACTGCTTCTTTCATAGATTGAAAGCTCGTGCACCCTCAGACGGTGATAAAATTTATATAGCAAAACTTTATAACACATTTAAGAAGCATTCTACATATCAACTGAAACTTATAAAATCCGAGTAGTTTATAATTTTTTATTCGATTAACTATTTAACTCATGTCAGGGATCATTGATTGGCCTACATTTATTTACTTTCTCGGTACTTTCCCTCAAGAAAATATCTCAAAGTTTTTAGACTAGAACTTGCAAGTCTATGAGCCTCAAACCAAGGTTATTAATCCAAACTAGTCGAATAACAAAATAAAATTGTTTTCAAATTAGTTTAATAAGCCATGCTAATTTAACATTAATACTTTATTCAATTATACACTGGTGAATTAATTCGCTATAGAATTTTGACATAATCTTTTCGTCAGCCCAAACAATAAAATATTTTTAAAATAGAAATTGTAAACTATTGAAATAAATATTAATTCTCTGATCAATGCTAAAGCTATCTTAAAAATTACCAAATTAAAAATAAATATCCTTTAACATAAGCGAGTATTTGAATGCTTTAGAAAATTATTATCACCTTATGTCCTTTTATAAGCAAACAAAACAGAGCCAAAAAACTTGTTGTTATCTAAAGCTATTTTGTTAAGTGACATTTATTTTATATATATTTTGCATTAAATGTAACTACAGCAGACTAAAGAAAGTATATTGTTCATGCTTTGTTCGCTGTAATGAAGAAATTGAACATGTTGTATATAAAAATATACAATGGTAAACACCTTAGCAGCGCGGAGTTTCGATCTCCGGGCCTGGGGGTTATGGGCCCCCCACTCTCCCACTGAGCTACGCTGCTAAGATTTTTGATTGTTTTATCTAGCCATATGGTATAGTAAATGCTCACCTAGTCTATACAATTTTAGGAGATCATCAAGTACTAACAAAACCATATCAAGACTTCCATTCTGTCAAATTAGTAGCTTTATGATGGAAGAAAACTCACAATAACTCATCATAAATTCCTTTGACTTAAGTATACCAACACTTTTAAATGACCTCTCCATAGAAGCTCCAAAACAGCAAGTAAAACAAGTACATCTAAAACAGCTTTAGAAATTGTTTTTGGCTTTCTTTTAAATAAAAATTTGAAAAAATTTTACATAGCTTTAACTTTCTTTAATCCCTTACTAAAGAGGAACTCTAAAAGTGCTCCCACAGGCCCTCAAATCAACACTATTCACTAAATTTTTCTACTTTTGATCCACGTTTTTATAATTCTAGTTAGCTAGCAGGTCAAACTTATGATATGCAACTCTAAGGTGACAAAGGAAATGCACACTTTATTAAGCTTAGGTTGTGACTAGAGCTGTAGCCTTAAATGAACAATGTGAGTAATAAACCAGTTCTGCAACAAAACCCCTGTTGTGTACTCTAGGAACTAACTAAACCCCGCAATAAGTATAACAAAAGATTTCACACTTACGAAACAAGCACATACTATTAATAATTTGACCTATGCTTGCTCAAAGTAAAAAGTTATGCCTAGAAGCAAGAATAGGCTAGCTAAGCTATAGCTAAAAGCATTATCTCCAGGAAGATAATGAAGATTAAAAATGCTTTTATAACAAGCTGAGGAAACTTTTAGCTTTTTGATTTTGTTTGAATGTTAAATATCATTTTAAGAGCTTTTACAGTTTATCTCCCTGAAACTTTTAGCAACTTTCTCTACATCATGATTTCCAAAAACTTGAATTATTTTAAAGTTCCTAGCTAAGCTAAAAAAGCATATACCTAACTAAGTCCCCTCTAATATGCATCTTGCTACAGCACTTGTAAAGGTGGTATGGTATATTTATTGTTTCTACAATTACATAACAGATATTGACCTGGAAAATAATATCCCACGAATATTACAGTGGAGCACAATTAACATGGGTAAAGATGAAGAGACACAGGACAAATGTTAAGCAAATCGGAGCTATATGAATGATTAAACTCCTCTTCCTTACTCTGAATGCAATACATCCACCCTTATGTGCAAAAAAATGTAAGTGCTTCTAGCAAAATAGGTGACTGTTAAGCAAGACTCACCTAAAGCGGACATCAACCCTAGATGCCTTGTGGACTCATGTTCATGACCACGGGCGAGCACATCTGGGTTGGGAAACCGTATTCGAGGCCCAAGGAGGGAGGGTCCCTTTGGTGCTATATCATTCTCATAAGTAGACCCCCGTTTTGCAAGGCAATTGAGGACTTCTCATATCTTTAAGACCTTTTAGTTTCCCCTGGCCCTCGGCACGCTGATTGAGATATTTCATGTCCTGGGGAACACCCCCAAAGATTATAACTCTTTATAAACGAGATTATTTTTACCAAAATTTTCCTTATAAACAGACATAAGCTAAGTAAATGGTAACTTGCATATACTTAAAGACTCAACGCCTCAAGACTTGAAGTAGAGTTAAGTTAATAACTTCTGATACATACTATATGATCCACTGATTATATTAAGCAGGGCTAACGGCGTTACATTAATTTATCTATTTTCCAACTTTATAGTAGCAATATACAAACTGAACACAAAATAGGGCAAACATTAAAAACGTAATTAAACGAATATATCCACACATCCAGGAGTGGCACACATTTTTGCCCCTCTCCCCAATGTTTTATCTACATAATTTGAATGCACTTCAATTCGTAAATATTCATAATATCTTAAGATGAATACTACAAAGCTAACGTCATTTCTCCGTATTTATGCCTACAAATGGGGAGTCGTGCCACAACTACTTGGAATAAAGTCCTAGCTCCCGAAATAGTGGAAACAGCAATTACAGAGTGAAAAGAAACTAGATCGATCCATCGATGCATGGAATGTATTTCAATTCTATCACTGAACTTTTTTCTTGGTTTTTTGTTTAATTCTTTTACTGTAAGAGCTCGACTTTTTCTCCTCGGTTTTTCCTACGAGCTTACTAAAAACTCCCAAGTTCTTGCCTACTCAAACTTTTAATTAGTAACAGATTTGATAATCTTTACCTCACAATCCAATTAAGAGAGTTTCACTACTGATTTAGGGCTGAGTTGTACTTACATATACACTATTACTCATTTTCACATTTCTTACTTCATATCAGAAGCTATTTAAGATAAGGTATTTATTGGAACCTATATCATCTAGATGTTCTCTCACCAGTCATTATATACCGTTCTTAGTATCAGCATAACCTAGATCGATAAGGCAAGAATAACAGCGTAGAGACGACTCGATTTTTCGAGTGCTTGAAAATTATAATCAAGAAATAGTCAAGAATATGCTTTAATCAAGTTTACACAAGAGCACTATCCAATAGACTAAACAAAAAATCATTCAAACTGAAATTAGCATACAATGAATTGATTACTGGGAGCAATTTTAAAATCTAGGAACTTTCGATTTACCCTTTAAAGAAATCCAAAACCGAGAAGAACGAAGAATAAAAAATAATTTGTAGTTTTTTTAATAGTTTCTGAATTTTTTCTATATAAAAATGTAGAAATTTTTATGTAAGCATAGTAGCTCTTTCACAAGCTTTGGATTTGCTACACAATTAAACTAAACCTCGCCAAGACCCCTCCGAAATTTAAGCAATCTCTAGATCTCTCTCCGTATTTTTCAACGATCTTCATAGCCCTGTTTATATAGCGAGGTAGGCTATAGAATGAGAATACAGCCTAACTAAAGCCCACAAGCTGCACACCCCACAAAATGCATCTAGCATTTTACCGTTAATAACTGCGAACTTAACCGTACATAATAAACAGATTTACTTCATAGAGCAACTATTCTACAAGACCCAAAGCTTACTTTGCTAGTGCCTATTCTTGTTATGACCGGAAATAATCGTAGTAAAAGCTAACTGACAACCCATTAATTATTTTATTGTTAACTATAGCACCTACGGCCAGCATCTCAATTAGACCTTAGTCGCATATATCACGCGGTGTCGGAATAAAGGATGTTTTTTGAGGAATGTATCACCTTTAGTGCGAGAGTTAGTCCAACCTTTGCTTCATCACACTAGTGCACAAACTGTGACCAGAGGGGCACCATAAAAACTGTATTCATGACTTTTAAATACGTGTGCCTTCTCATCAATGAGTTAGTGCAGCGGAAGTTGATTGAAGCAATTGAACCTGGCATCAACTGATACAACATGTTAAGTGCGCAGAACACATAATCATCGAACTTGGGCCCCACGTTACTCCAAACAATTCGATGCTCACCAAGTATTTAGAAATAATCGCATTTGTTTTTTTTCTCCAATTTAAACTTAGACTATCTGCAAATCAATTCATATAAAAACTCCCTAAATAATTAGAAATGTAATCTATATACACAACACAACTCCCAGCACCTAGACCCAAAAAGCCGAATATCTGGAATAAGAATAATGTTATTCAAGGCTCACACAATTCTGCTCCCTATCAATTACCAAAGTGAATAGACCTCTTTATCTTGTTTAAAGTAAGTGTAAAAGTAAGACAAAGAACACCACAAACTAATTCAGACATAAAATTTATTGATACTCTATATAATGAATTACAGTAGCGGGTTACACATCAAATATGACAAGGCTTATCTAGCACAAGTAATAGTAAGACCAGTATAACAGAAGAAATACATATGATGCGACACCAGGTAGTGTAGTATAGTCAGGAATTAAAAAGTTAATAGAAAAATCAGCTAGCCTGGTATAACTACCTAGGAGAACGAAAGTAATCTTATACGCGAGTGGCAAACAGTCTAGGTCCAAGAAATCGAAGAAAGTTGGCCAAAGCTCAAATTTCGTTGACATCCGAAATAAGATGAAGTGGAACCAAGGGCAATAAATTAAAATAACTTTCCCTATGATAAAATATCACCTCTCTCCTCATTCTCCCAACATTTATTTATTACAAATTTAAAAATGCTATTAAACGATAATCTCATTTCATCCCCCAACCTGAGACGGATCGAGAGTACCTGTACCCCCCTTTAGGCAGTGCTTCTTAATAAATACTCCTCAATCAAACTATCTTAACCTGGTATTTTATTTTGTACTTTTTTTCATTTTATAGTGCCAAAGGTGTACTTTCTGGTATTGGGAGAATAAAGAAATTTAATACTTATATCCGTTTGTTGATTATACACTAACCACCAACTTCAATTTTATTCTAAATATAGACATAAGGAGCGGTTTACTTTTTATTCCCTTAGCCAACCCCTTCTCTAAGTTTTCCTTTTAAATTATTTTATAAGAATACTTTTCTCACTCTCAGCACAAGAATTTATAAACATCCCATCCCACGTCTCTTTTTGATTTTCATGAAGAACAATTTCCAAAATAAATTGTTTTACACACTTTAAAAGTCTTGTTGTAATTAAATTTTGGGATATTATCATTCTAACTATTCTATTTGTCCACAAGAATGAAATATACAGACACTATAAAACATATTCTTTGTACTCCTAGCTTATACCAAGGTCTGTGAAACTTTGACCCCAAGATCTAGTATAATCAATTCATCTCAGCCTCAATTGGCCTCCTTGAACATATTATAGAATTGTTTGAGGAGAGGACCTTGGTTATTAGTTCTTATAACTTTTATATCGTTCTCTTTAAGAGATATATATATCCTTTAGCTACTTATGGGGACTCGTCTAAGGCCAGAAGTGGCCAACTCCGAGAAACTAATACAATCTACACATATAAACCCCGAACATTCAAGAAAGCTAAATAACTCTATCGAAGAGACTCTTGCTCATTTTACCCTTTTTTACAAACTTTGCTTATTACATGTATTGGGGAAATTTAGATAAAAATTAGAGTTTATTTAATTGTAGCACCAACTACAGAACTAAATTTGACAGAAGGTCCAAGGTAAGTTGCTGTGACCAAACACACCAGAAGTAAGCCGGGGAATGTTAGAAGCGATGAGCCAACCTCTGTGCAATGGGGTAAGAATGCGAGTCATGCCAAGTCTTTTATGCTCAGTGAGAACAACTTAAATAGAGCTTTATTATGTCCGTAGGCTTAGACCTTGTATTTTTCACTTTTTCGTTTGATATATATTCCTCTAAATTAATCTTAATACAATCAGTTAAAAATACTATTTGCATAGGGAAAATACTTTCTTCTATCGATTAATAATAAATGGTCCAAAGTCAAGTTAGGCAATACTTTCAGAGCAATCCGTTCCAGCTCTCCAAATTAAGAAAGTACTGTATATAAAAATACTTTATAAAATAAAAACTATATAGCAGCGCGGAGTTTCGATCTCCGGGCCTGGGGGTTATGGGCCCCCCACTCTCCCACTGAGCTACGCTGCTAATAAACTTTATAAATATACCCTAGAATCCTTAAATTAAGCCTCAACTCTAGCAAGATTTGCAATCAACCTAGAATAGACTATATATTGTGAAAATTACCAAGCTTAGAAATATTTAGTGAGACTAAACTATTGAGTAACATCTTCAAGAACAACTTGCGGATATATTTGAGCTATGCTGATAGAAGAGTATTTTACTTTCAATTTAGTGTTATAAATATATAAAGTTAAAAACTCTTTACTTTATACATACAAATGCATATCGTTAAAAATGTCTTTTGCTGTACCAGTTATCTTTACAGCATGGATAATTTCATTGCTAATAAATGTTACAAATTAAAAGAATATATTAGCAGTCTCAATTTAAGACGAAATCGTGTTTGTAAGAAAACAAACAATTTAAAATGGAAGGCTTTCTATAAAAATAACAATTCTAACCGAAAAGGTTCTTTGATAACCCTATCATCGATCTCTACTTCTTAGGGTAAAGATAATAACCAACACATGCAAAATATCACTACAGAGATTAAAAGCTAAATAGAGAAAATTAATTATAAATTAAAGACAATAAAATTATAATTTAAAGATATATTCCGTTAAACCTGAGAATTAAATAATATATTAATAGACACTAATAACAGAGTAATGTTATTGAATTATTTTCTTAGATCTTGCTGCCATTTTGATAGAGGGTACAAAGTTCTCCATTTAGATATGGGTCCATTAGCAGCTGGATTTACCCAGCAATGGTACGACTTCCCCTATAACCGTCTCTGCTTCAAGTTTATTCTGTATTGATCTTCAATATTGATGAATTAAATATTGGAAATTTTGGTGCTTCTAAACTTAAAACCTGACCTAAGACAATTAAAATTAACTATGGTTGTAATTATCATATTCATGGTAGAAATTAGAGTCCTAAAAGATACGAGTAATGGTTATAGGCGATTTTGGCAAATATAGCTAAGGGTAGTATTAAACTTTTATAAAAATGGCATCATATTATGCCTACCCTTCAATTCCCTACAGGCTCAAATTTTAAGTATAATGAGATTAAATCCATATTTTAAAGTAGGTAACCAAACAGTCCTAGATAAGTCTGGACACATATAAAAAGCAAAAAGAATTTACACCTTAATTTACACAATTAAAATTTTCTTATTTAATCATAAATATAGACAAGCTTCACTTAGGAATACTCATAGCAACAAACCTGACCTTAAAATAGTAGTGTCCTAAGTTAGCTGTGATATGAATCAACTATCTACTCATAAAAAGGAAAAAATGTCAATATTAGGTAAGAATTTGTTTTGTCTTTGTGACTTGTGTATTTTACAAATTTCATAAACTTAGTACAAGATTTCTAGTAAAAAAGTAGTCCAATGAATTATATAATCTTTGATCTATGCCGGCTCTTCCGCTGTACTGCATGTTTAACCAAAAGACTAACACACGCTAGTTAAAAGATGTAAATCACTTTTATCAGCTAAACTAAAATATCTGTTGAATGGCTTACTCAACCTTAATCCTTAATTTAATCTTAGCTATTTAGACTCTTTTGATTTTGGCCTTGTTACGTGTTTTTGCTTGAACGCCCGTCAAAAGGCAGTTTTAAACTGCTCAAAGAATAACTCCATTTAATTAACTTCTATATGATTAATTGTCAATACATGTATCTATGCTTATTTCATTTTGGATACTTAATCTAAGTAGGCACAAAGGGATTATTAATATACTTTAAAATTTAAAATTTGTAATGAAAGTAAACTCTAACGTTAGCATGGAGTAAAAATTCATTAACTAATTCCCCACATAGGCACATAATTCCGCTCGGTTAGAAAAAGTTTAAGCATAAAAGTTTTTAATTAATGGCTTTGGAAAGCTCAGCAAGTATCTAATGTCGGTATTTACTTTTGTTCTCAATTAAGCTTCCAAAATTTGGTTAAACAATATAATTTAAGCACTTTTATCAGCTCCTAAAGGTATAGACTCTTGAATTAATAATTTTAATTAGTGAACTCTTGAGTGCAATAAATTCTGATATAAACTAACCTCGGTAAATGTGTAGCTAGTTCATTATATTTGAAATGAAATTCTTACGTTTTGCATTGGGTAAAGCATTTTATTTTTTTACTTACACATTGAAGAAAATTTTGATTGTTGCAATTTGAATAATTAAACGCGTATAAGGGTATAAACATAGTAAGAATTTGGAGAGCTTGGCTATGCTGAATGTATTATAATTGTGGAATGTGTCTAGCTCAGTCAATTTTGTTAGGGTTATTGGTTCCGAGGGCCTGGAACTCTAATTTTTTCCAAATATATATTTACTTACGTTAAGAAATATAGTTCAATAATAAAATTTATTATAACCATAAGTACAAAATATCAATGAAGAAACATGATGCATTTAATTTTATGAAAATTTATGGGTTTGTGAAGTATCTTAATACTCGAAGTTTGTACACCTTGATACTCATAGTTTTCACTTGAATAATAACACAAGAGTTCGACTAGATCGAGACTTAATGTCTATTGAATTGATAATCTATGGCTGAATTGAGTAATGGAATATATGTATTCATAATATAAGATGTTAAATACCTGCCTTAAATTAAGTTTTGCTAATTGAGTCACATAACCTTAGAATTATATGAAATTTTCTTTTTTATCATAAATTTGAAAGCAGTAAGTAGGCTGTCCTCTATCCATATCTGTCAATATAGGAGTCACTGCTGTTGGTATTGAGTATCAAATTTTGAATTTTCAGCATTTTTATTAGTCAATTATTACATTATCTCAAAAGGCTTATTCAAATGCTACATATATGCATAGTCAGTAAAACAATTAGAGTTGTTAAGAGAATTTAAGTTATTGAGTTGATATTACTTAGAAAAAGAAATTAAAAAAGGTAGGATTCTGCAATGTTGTTGACTTCTATGTGAAGAAGAAGAAGTAGTCCTTAATTCAATGTAAAGCATCAAATTTCAAGAAAAATGGGTATACTCATTGAAAAAAAATTATAAAAACCTCAAAATCGTCAAAAAAGTAATTTTTGGTATGTTTATTTCTTGGTCTGTAGAGAAACAGAATTTACTGAATGTGTAAGGAAATAAGAAGTAATAATTATATATAGATAATACCTTTTTCTTAGTGGCCTTTTTGTCTTTATTCTTTGCCTCCTTTCTTCCTCGTCGAGATTTCTTGTCTTCTTTCTTGACAATTCCAGCTCTTACAAGCCTATATTTCTTTTCAAATTTTTTTGCCGAATGAACTGAGTCGTAAATTAGTCCCATTCCATTAGAACGACCTCCTCCAAAAACAGTAGAAAAGCCATACAAAATGATACTATTTTGATCAGCAACTCTAAATTTTTTGGCAATGTATTCTCTGATCTCAGCTTTAGGAACATTTGCTCGATCAGGGTGAAGCACAGTGAGGCCGAACTGCTTCCTCTGAAGAAGAGGGTTAGAAGTAAACTTAACAAATTGGTATGCAGACATGGTTTTAAGATAATATGATGTGAAATTTTATTAACAAAAATTTTTAATGATATTAATCTTTAATTAATATTTTCAAGAATATAAAGTAAATGAACTTGATTGGTTAAAGAAGACTTAAAGAAGAAGAAACACACTCTCAGCAATTTTTAGTAAGCTTATTCATTCATCAAATATTATTATTTGTTACTACTTATTTTATTAGCAAGTAATTGATAGACATTCTAAGTTTGAGCATTTATACTTGTGGATAGATAGTATCATGTCATGTGTAAATAATTTGTTCCGATATCAAAAAGTAAAACTATCTTTTCATATCTTCTTATTAGACTATTATCTGGCCGAAAATACACTCAGTCCACCTTTCTTGTGAACATCAACAATTTGTTATTAATCAACCTAGTTAATGAAGCAGACACACAGATAGAGTATGAAAATTAACATACCATGGCATGTATGGTAAATTCAAACCCTTTTCATGTATAGTTTAATTAACTCATAATTAGTTGTGAATTTATTAACCAAAAGGTTGAAATCTCAATTTTACTATATTAATTAACTGAAAGGGCATCGAATATTTTGCTCTCACAATTTCAATATTTTTGAGGCTGTTTTTAAAATAAAGAATTTTATTCAGTCAAATTCCTGTTTCTTCTAAATTTGGCTTGTCAAATTAACTAGTCGATAACTTTCAAGTTCTTATATACTTTAAAAGAATAGGGCGAGCTTCTAGGCCCCATATTAACAATTTCTTGTATTTCAAAACTCTATTTAAGGCACCAAACTGTATGTCTATGCTCAAGTGAATGATTTTATGTAAAAGATGTATAAGTACTTGTCTGATAGATAAAAATGAATCATTTGGATTGTAGAAAAATTGCTTTCAGGAAAGTTTGTTTCAATCAAGTTCAGTCTCAAAAACAAGTTTGCTAGAAATTTGCTAGAGTTACAAGTTGTGCCTACCCAAATTTTCTCAAAGCTCTTAAATTATCCTTTTGGTTCTCTATTATTTAACTTGAAGTTCCATAGTATAAATATTCATCAATATTTTTATATTTTTGTCGGAGATTTTAAGGAGCTTATTAAAAAGGCTACAGAAACAATCTCTAAAATCAAATTTTAGAGATTTTGGTATTTGATAAGATGAAAGGTGAATCGGATTTCGATGATTACTTATCAAAAGTTTCAAACTTGAAATAAATTCAAAATTCTAAGATAATTCATTGCCTCTAAAATAAAAGAGATTATTACTACCAAAATTTTTTATGTTTGTACATTCAACTTCAATGCTCGAACTCAAGGGTAAGAAGTGGTTTATCTTTTAATATCAACTTTATTCAGTCTTAAATCAAGTGGAAAAATTTGAGAGCTTAAGTTGAACTTCGGTTTCTTTAATTAATAGTTAAGAACGTAAAATTCATACAGTATGGCCAAAGTTGTTTGTTCCAAAATTCCTGTCCTAAAAATTATTCTAAATTTGAATGAGATCTATGGCAAGAAATTTCTGGTTTTGTTAGCTTGCGCGTATATTGGTTGCAAAGGAGCTTTAGATTCTTTTGTTCAACGTTCTACTTTTGCTTATTATAGAGAGCTTGGGCTCGATGTTATAACCTATCAAACTGGGGCAACTATAGCATCAATTCCATGGGCCATAAAGGTAAAACACTTTTTTACCTTGTGATTGGTGATAATAAGCAATCATTTAGTAAAACGAATTAAATGTTTTGTTTTTGATATTTTGGGTTTAGGGATGTATAGGTGCATTATCAGATGGAATACCCTTGTTTGGGTATCACAAAAATCCCTATATAATAATTACCTCAGTACTGGGTATATCAGCCATTTTTGCACTACTACTTACTCCTCATAGCTTCACAGTTTCAAATCTTATTATTATACCTTGCTTTTATTTCCTGGCAAATTGGCAAAACTCTACTACAGATCTTTTGTGTGAAGGTAATAAAATTTTAAAAAAATAATCTAGGATAAAACATTTTGACAAGTTATATGTTTAAATTCAGGAAAATATTCTGAGGTTATGAGAGAAAACCCAAAAGTAGGAACAGATATCGTTTCTTATGTTTGGTTATGTATAATGATAGGTAAATTAGTTGCAACCTCATGTTTTGGACCTATAACTGATCATTTTGGTACTTATTATATATTTATAATTTGTGTACCTTTATCAATCCAAATATTGATACCTATATTTCTCGGATACCTTAACGAGAAGAGATTAGAAAAAGGTTCATACTTTCTACCAGGAAAAACATTGCTGAAAAACAAAAGGCACTATTTTATTATATCTATTGCTATCTCTGCTGGTGAGTTATAATTTGTAATGCTTAAACGAGTTAAAGATGCTTCAAGCAAAGAGTTTGCATTTTCTTCTATAATCTATAGGAGCAATTGGTCTGGCTTTAGTAGGATTACTGTCAACACCTCAGGCTCAATTTATCTATTCAATTGTTATATCTTTTATATTGTGTGGACTATCCTTCTATCTATTACCAAAAACAATTGCATGTTGCAATATATACATGTTTGTTGAAGAAATGCTTCATCCATCAATAGGAGGTGCACTTGATTTTTGGTAAATTACATATCAAGTTATGAAAAGGTTTAGTTAAATGATCTATCATTTCATTATAAAAATAGGTTTTTGGCTGAAGAAAATTGTGTGGCAGGAGGACCAAATTTCAGTTACACGTATTACAGTACTTGGTCAGGATTAGTAGGAACCATTGCATCGCTTATAGGAGTGTATTGTTTTCACAAGTTCATTTCGAAGTGGACGTTTCGTAGAGCATTTTGGATCACTAGTACAATAAGAATTGTAGCGGGGATTTTTGACTTAATTATTGTCATGAGATGGAATCATAAAGTTGGTATACCTGATAAAGTTATATTCATGTTGGGCGATGCAATCATATTAGATATTGTGAGTATGCTTAATTTTATGCCTGGTGTTGTTATGATAGCAAGGCTATGCCCACCTGGTATAGAGTGCACAGTTTATGCAATTTTAGCATCATTTTCAAACTTTGGCATGACTGCTGCTAGATCACTAGGGAATTATGCTACTCAAGTTGCAGGTTAATTAACTCTTTTTAAGCTAATTTAGTAAATAAAATTATTTGAGTATGAAAGTGAAATCAAAATTAAAATTACAGGAATCTCAGCAGTGGTGCCCTGTGATTTTAATAGTTTACCCCTCTTAATTATAATATGCCATTTTGGCCTACCTCTTTTATCTATCCCTCTGGCATTTGTGCTTATACCGGATGTGAAAATGAACAACAGCTTTCAAATATTCGATACCGTAACCAATGTTGAAATAGAGAGTACAAAATCAAATAATTTAGAATCAAGGACGAAGGCAAATTCAACAACAGTGATAGAATCAACAGCAACATTAGGATCATCAACAACGATAGAATCGACAGCAATAACCTGAATTTATTCCCTTTGAAATTTTAGAAAAAAACTTTGTTTTATTCAGATCATTAAATACTAAGTAATTATTAGACATTGTTTTTAATCAGTGTAAATTTCATCTGATAATCAATACTATATTCGTAGCTTGAAGAGCTCTTAAGCTACGAATATTTTAGTACTATAGTAAAATGATAGCTAGCCAAGAGAAATGTGATAATAACTAAGCTATAGAAATTTATATAATTTGAGGTCATAGAGGTATAGATATGAACCAAAAGTGAATAAAGTTTATGCATTTGCTTATTAGGATCCTTCAGTCTTGAACAAAAACAATAATAAACAAGGCTTGTAGTGAAATTGTTTCATCAGCTGGTAAAAACTAATATCGAGACTCTACTAGCATATGTAAGTACGTTTCAATAGCTCACAACTTACATAAAGTGTTTGACTGAGTTCCCATTATGCCTTTTACATGAAAGCAAAATTTTAAGAGTAAGAATTTAAACTCCTCCAGATGAAAATTAAGCACCCTGGAGTATAAATAAGTCTAAGTAACTTGCAATTTCATAAATTCAGCTGCCTATGGTGTATCTATGGCTTCAATAAAATACAACTTTTGCTAGTGTACTGCCCAATTTGTATGCTAAATCTACTAATATTTATGTATAAAAGGTTTTCTGATACAAGTGTCATTTTTAAGTTTACAATAATTACTTGTTTTCACCTACTAAGCTTAGTTTAGGCTATTTAAATGTCTAAATTAGCAAGCCCTATCGTCATCAATGCTTAAAGGATATTCAAATATTAATTTGAAGTAACTTTAACTACTATGTGATCATATAAAGTTAAGTCCAGGCTTACTTATTGTGTTGACTCCTAAATAAACTGTAAAAATTTCTCGCTTAGGTTTTAAATTATAGCATAAATAAACCTATAACTTTGAACAGTCATGATCAAATCATAAGTTTTTTCGAGTTTAGTTTTTAAAGTTTAACAATATATAACAAGCCATTAAATAGCTTCTAGCTATCTATCTACCTACTGACCTTATAAATTTATTATACTTGCGGCTAAATCAAGTAAAAGTAACCTTTGACCCCTGGCTCAAAGATTTTTACTCAATTTTTCACTTGAAAGATTTTATTTATAAATTATAAGGTTTGCTAATTAAAACATCTTTTGTTATTACAGCCTCTAAGACTGACTTACAAAGCGCTAATTTACCCATCGAAAAATAAACTTTAATATTGATAATGTATTCAACTTCTATTTTTTTAACTTCTGAGTGATAAATAACAAATGTAACAATGGCATGGCCCCTTGTTGTATTTGCATTAGGGGCTTCTGCTTACGCTATCAGATATGGAATTAAAGCTGCCCGACAATCAAACATTCAAATGCCCAATATCCCTATCCCAAAACTCCTAAGCTATTCTAATTTCACAGATCAAAGGGGCTTCACTTCACCTATGTCAAGATTGGAAGCTTTTAAAATACTCAACTTGCCGTAAGCCTTTACAAATAACATTCTTTTTTTTAGACTAGAAGTATATATTTTAATGATTTTATTAGGCCCACAGCATCAATGGATAAAATACGTGAAAATCATAAGCAATTGATGATGAGAAATCACCCTGATAATGGAGGCAAGGCTTAAATTAATTTCATTAATCTATTTTCTAATTATAATATTTTTAATTTTCAGGATCTACTTATGTAGCAGCCAAAGTAAATGAAGCTAAAGATATTTTGACTAAGAAATAAAAAGTTTTCAATCTACCCCGATCCACAAAATGCTTACCATTAATAATTATAAATAAATTTTTAACAAATTTTTCGACCTTTAATCGACCTTTTAAAACCAGATAAAGAATAAACATTCAAAACACTAATTCCATTTACTATCTTTGCTACATTTATATAAATTGATTTAAGTTTCAATAATTAAGAATTATAAGTAGTCTATGATATATGATATCAATCATCAGCTACATACATTTTTTTAATGAGATTGCAAGCTAATCCTGACGATATTTTCTAAATCAAATTCCTTTAGTCTTTATATACATTTGGGGACCCGCTTTGTATGGATCCCATGAGTTTGTCACTTTCTGAGTTTTTATGCATTGTTCATCTAAGTCAACAATCTCCTCATAAACATTAAGGGCTTCTACCTTTCCCTGCACAGCTTCTGCATCTGTAACCCTTAATCTTAAGGTAAGCATGCAGGTGTAATATATAATTAAACCTAAGAATAGAGACAAAATAAGGGTAGAAACTAAGGCAACCCATTCTGGATAGAAGCACCATATTCTTAGTACGTTAGAGGTATAAAAGGCCAGTAGTCCCGTAATAAAAAATGCAAAAATATAATTATGCTCCTGCCTTAAATTTTCAACAGCCTCATGTACAGAACGTGTTCCTTGAGGCCCCCTTAGTGCTAACCCGGGTCCCCACATACAGCAGAATGTTGTTATAATTACAACACAAAGCTGCATACCCATTGATAAAGTTACTAAAAAAAGGTAGGATGTTTCTAAAGAGTATGAAAGGTCAGAGGGTAAAGTGCTAGATAACTGAGCAAATGAGAAACCGGCCAACAGTGCACCTAACAAGTTTATACATATTTTGCTTTAAAGTTTCTCCATAATATAACAAAAATTTACCTCCTATTGGCTAATTACAAATACGAATCCTATAATAAAATTTTCTATTATCGAATTATTATCGAGAAAGCGAGATTCAATTGCACTAAAACCATACCTTACTGTTAATTTCATTCATTACCTTGCTGTGAAAGTGTCCAGTAATTATTTATATACCAATCAAGCTCAAGCTGCCGGATTTCAATTTGCTCTCTGGCCACAGACGTCACAACTTGATTTTTATAGAGTTGGAGCATTTCGATGCTGAATTTCAATTATTCTATAATAAAATTTTGATAATCAAATATTATTTATTGATGGAATAAGTAATTGATGAAATTTTCCTTTAATTTGAGCCAAAATAGTTTCTAAGGTGTATTAGTTGTATGCTTTAATATACTAAAATATTTTCCAAACAGTAAATTGCTGCAACTTATATTATATGTTTTGGTAGTTTTGGCAATAATTAAAATTGAAAGTCTAAAACACATAATTGTTTTAAAAATAATAAAATTAAATGCATCTATTCACATTGTCAAAAATAAAGAAAAGAAAATTAATTGAAACCTATATGTTGCTGAGAAAAGCTCAATTTCTGAAATGAATTAGTCAATTTGTTACTTATTTAAGGTAAAATTTACATACTACTTAGCCATCCTGTTGTACCATTATGTAGCTTTTTACTATTAAAAAAAAACTGAAGCGAGACTTAGAAAAAAGACGTTATTTTTAGAGCATCAATTCATTGTCCAATTTAGCTTTTGTGATTTAATTAATTTATAATCTTTTATTGAAACAGAATTATTTACTCATGTTTTAGTTATAATATTATGATAAGTGTAGAGTTCTATATAGTGAACTGAATAAATGAAATAAATGGTTTGCAAACTCGAATAATAAAAAATTTATTTACCAATCACATATTTCAAAGATTGCAGAGAATTAACATAGCCTACAAAACTTTCAACATTCTAATATTATTTAAGTCTACTTCAGATAACAACTGATCTCCATATCTTAAATTGATTAGTACAATTTATATGAATAGTAAATTAGAGCTTAAAAAAATAAGGTATCAAGAAAGTTTTATGCTCGAATATTAACTAAGTTCTTATATAGTAAACAATTTTAACTTAGTATCTTAAAAAAAATCAATTTAACAATTTTTCTGGTTAATTTCGAGACTTTATTAATCTGATCAAAGGTCTTAAATATCAGTATTTTCTGAAATTTTAGGGGGTAAATTGAGTGGTGATTTGAGAGGCAATTATCATTTTTTCATTCTTTAAGATTGCAATTACTCTGAAATCCTCTTTATAATTCATTTATGGGTTGATTTATTCTTTAAGGATTATTATAAAAGGATGCTTAAGAATATTTATTTCAAAAGAAATGTACTTCGAGCTTTTATTTTCTATTGAGTTCCCCTTAAGAAGTTTAAGAAACTAGTTTATATGCTCGTTAAATAATATATTTGCTATTTTAATTCTAGCAAATGACTCACTAAATTGTATTCTGCATTTTGTTAGCCAAAAGGGTAATATTTTCTGGGAATAGCTTGAGTTATCAAATATGATAGTTCTTTTTATATTACGAAACTCTATTCAAATTAACAATTTCAATCGTATTCAATTAAAAGAGTGCATTTTTAGATCTATTTTGTTGCATAACATCTATTCAACAAATGCAATCCACATTACAACAGCACACCTCTGTAAAGCAATTAGATAAATACTCCAAATAAATTTTTTAATCTTAACCTTTTGAATCCCCAAAGACTAAATAGCATCCCATGAAGTTTAATACCTTTATAGAAGAAGCTTATTCCTAAAAAGTTATATATACACTACCTTTTAAACCTAGAAGAGCAATTTTAAATGTAGCTTGAACTTTAAAAAATCTAGAAATGAAAATATAATCATAAGTGTTTTACAATAAGAATTTAGAAAATGTGAAGCTTAATGCTGTCAAGCCTTAAGTATTTATTACTAGCGAGCATGAAAAAAGTCTACTATCTGATATTGTGTGTTGTGTATCTTCTTCCTGTAGAACTTAGGAGTTCAGGGGTATGTAATAAGATATAAATATTGGCTGTTGCGAATATTTAATATAGTGGTATTTTTTCAATTAGAAATAAGGCGAACAATTATTCTCCGAGTAAATACACATTGTGTTAATGATGTATGAAATATTCCAAGACCAACAGGGGACACCTGAGGAGTCTTGAAAAAAATCGATTGTGAGAACTGATGAGTAAGCAAGCAACTCAAGCTCAATAAGACACTGTACACCCTAATGATGTAAAACATTTATGATTTTTACCGACTCCCCCTTTGACCTGTACAATTTATTTATATTTCCATAAATTAAGTTATTGGTAAAAGGAGCTCAGCCTTGTGTACATTGTGCCTTGATAAAGTGATTTAAAAGCAAATATTGTGTAAAAGTTTTCAACTTTATAGTATGACCGCGTATCGTGCTATTCAAAAGTATAAAAATTTAATTAGATACAATTTGTAAACCTAAATTTTCATTCCTCAGGGGCATCATATATTGTGTTGAGTTACTCATAAACATTAATTTTTGAGTGTTAGTCACTTATGAACAAAATTAGTATAAAAGCTATCAGAAAGTAAGGATGAAAGCTTATGTTTAAAATTAAATATCTAAAAATAATAAGCGAGGCCACAAAAATGGTTCCTAAGAGCGTTGTTTATCTATTAATCGGGATGTTTTTTGAAAATCAACTTTAATTGGTCACATTTTTTAAAACTTAAGGTCCCATATATAAAAAAGCATTCATTGGGTCTGGTATATTGTAAGGTACTAAACATTTTAACAATATAGCTTTCAGAGAGAAAATAAGCAATGAGAGTTAGTTGCATATCAATAGCTTAATTTTTTAAACAGAAATTAAAAACCCTAAAAGGGAAACTACTACTTCTTGTAGGTAAGATTTTCTCTGGATACTCATACTTTAAGAGACAGTATTAATGGCATTTTAACTCTTCTCCAAGACAACATTTTTTAGCTTATGAAGTATTAGTTTAATTTCAACCCGAAGGATAAGCTCACGATTTTATAATTTTTTATAAAGATTTGCAGTTATGTGGTTTTATAAAGTTTATGTTATCTTGGCAATAGGACATAAGATTCTTATTATTAACGAGTTAACATTGTTGAATTTTAGAGCCACGTAAAATATTATGAAAAATATAATACCATTTTTGATAATCGATAGTCTCATAGGTGGTTTCGCTCACAACTTGTATTAATTCAGTGGATTGAGCTAAGTAGAACAAATGAGTATTAGCTAATAACACGTTTTTACAAAACAATAGCATAAAATAATCCATTTGAGAAGATCTGGAAGCAAGCTTTTGCAATAATTACATAACCTGATAGACCCAAGGGTTATATAAATCATGCTTACACAACACCTAATCAAATTATAAAAATTTACATAACCTTAACCGAAGTTAAGCTGTGTCTTGTTGAGAGTAGATGCTTATTTATAAATAACTGATTCTAGGATATATCAAAATTGTTTCTAAATATTAAAATTGATCGGTGCCTTAATTATTAAACCTCAACAACTAGTAGGTCACATTCGATTAATACAAAGGTATGTAGGCTATAAAATTAATTGGTAAAATAAAAGAAATTTAGTATATCAAAAAAAAATCTGACAAGGCATAATCTCCATATATATTGAGCTTTCCTTTTATTTAGAATTTCATAAATGCTTTTAAATTAAGAATTTTACACACACTAGTATTTATTTAAACCTCAGGTATAGTTGTTTGATGTTTTACATATTGTCAGACAAGTCTTGATTCACCCTAAGCTATCAATTTGCTTTAGATTTTTGCCAAGGTTAGAACTAGGAATATATGAAAAAAATGCAAGTGATTCCTAAAATGTTACTCTGAACAACTCTGAAGATTGTTACATGGGCAGCTAAAAAGTAAATGCGTCAGTGCATATATATAAGGTGTTTATTTATGTTGCGCAACGTTAGTTTCACTATGTTTAAAAAATTATGTTTTGCAAGTGTAGAAATACCTTGCTTACACTCGATAGTTTTCTCTATGTAGTTAAATATGGAAAAGTTTTGTTTGCTAACGAACGACAACGCATTCTAGACGCATCAATAAACAAATAGAAAAAAAGCTAATTACATGTTTGATTCGTAGAAGGAAATCTCAAATTTATTCTAGATGGAAATGATTTAATTTTAAAGCTGGAGAATTTGTTATATTAGATAAAATGGTTTCAAGGATAATTCGTATTTATTGGTTGCTTCTTCCCCTTTCCTCCTCTTGTCTCCTAGAACAATATCCTTTTAATTTCAACATAATGTTTTTATTTTGTATTTCATCCTAAATTAACTATTAATTTCTAATTTATTAATCCAAATAGACGTTATTTAGTTTACATTTGTGGTATAGATAACTAATAATTAATAAATACCTACTATTAAATCTTTCTTTCACAAAATAATTAACTAAATCTAATAAAATTGTCTGAAGCCAATAAAAAAAATTTATAATTTAAAACCCTTTGTGTTTAATTTTCTTGTTTTAAATTCTTTAATTTCATCCTGAATATAAATCTTAAATTCCTTTGTAACAGGTAATATTGAATGACTGAATAACACAGTGAACGACTACTAACTAGCAAATAAATAAATATATATCCTTCACATTTGGTATAAACCCACTTTCGACTATAATTTTAGACCCTTAATATTTTTTGCATTTTAAATTAAGATATTTTTATTAGAAGTAGAAAAAGACATTGACTTATTATTGACATTTTTCTATAAAATTTGTACACATTTTACACTCCACAACATCTGGATCTTTATTTTCCTAAGTTAAAGGACATCGTAATTTTTAATAGCCTATTTTTCCCCTTAGAATGGCCCCATCCAAGTCACCCACACCCAAGAAGGGTTATGTCACCAATAATATAAGAAAAGGCTATTCCAAAGCAATGACTGTCCCATCAAATCCAGCAGCGTAATCCTCATTTTATAATATAGTATATAGGACAAGTTGGAAATTTAAAAACTTCAATTATTTTTTGCTTGCTTATGTATTCTTCCCTAAGCAATAATCTAACAGCATCTACATTTAGAATTTTATCATTTCAGAAAGTTTTTTATTATTTCTTCCATTTGCAGAATACCCAAAAAGGCTACAACTGTTAAGAAAACAATATCTAAGAAAACTTCAACTGCAAAAAAAGTGCCCCTGCTCGTGACTGGTCTAGCACCAGACATGAAACACAAGAAATCTGCTGCTAAGGCTACCACAAAGAAGGCTGCACCAAAAAAGGCTAAAAAGCCAGCTGCTAAAAAGAGTGCAACCAAAAAGAAGGCTAAAAAGAACTAAACAATTTAAAGAATAATTGATTATTTTGTTCGGCTAATTCAAGTTTCTTAGATAAAGCAATCCATCCTTTCGTTTTAGTCATGAAAATTCTCAGATCAATATCGTGAAATTTTGCTCGTCAACTTTCTTAAGATTAAATCGAGTTACTATTTTTCTTATGACTAAATAGGACTGTTCAAACTTTCTAATAACTTGTAATAAATATAACCTTCAGTCCTTAAAATTCTTATAATGATTGTGTAAATTTAGATATTTTTAATCCCTTTTTTAATCATAAAAGTGCTGTTTTGTTTTTTCATTATTATTTTACAAATACGAACAGCAAGAATTGAAAATAGAAAAAAGGATTGACTAACAAGAAAGAACTACAGAGCTGGTTTTTTTGACAAATATCATTTTGTAAACTTAAGTGATACTAATATAGTTTCTGTAGATAAAAGATCTAGCATTGAGTGGACAAGTCTAAAGACATCTTGAATGCAACACAATGAATATTTTAGCCATTGTATTAAAAATCGATTAGCATTACCTTGCTGATATTTTCTGCATTCAATGTAAATTAGAGCATGTAAAAGTGGTGATTATTTGAATTGTAATGTTTTTGAAAAGTTAAATATATGATTTTATTAATAACCTTGATTGAATTTACTTATTAAATAAAATTGCCCGTGATAGGAGATACTCATCACGTATTCTGTATTTTCATATTAGATAAAAGTTTTATTCATATGATTATGGTTATGCAAAAGCTATGTCCAGCTCAAATGTTGGTACATATTCGATAAATTCAAGTAAAACAAGCTTAATAAATACGCAGTGGTTTAATTTTATAAAAGGAATTGTATACGCATACCTTGCTTCCTCATACTTTTCAGGAGAAAACTCATATAAATAGGCACACCCAGCATGGCAGGCTATAAAAATCTACCAAATTAAAATATAGGATTTCTAGATTTAAATTTGATTTATATTGTTATTGAAAGATGAAGTTGGCATGCTATATTTATAATGTAAACATTTGTATAATTTTACTTCAAATTTTTCTTTAGAATTCTGATCCAAAATATTTTCCAAAATAATAGCTATGGATGGAAGTGAGCTGCAAGGCTGACCCAGATTCAACCAAGATATACATTGAAAAGTAGCTATTACTTCTTTATATGAATTTGGTAGATAATTTAACAATGATGAGAAAGATAAGTGGCAAAAATTCTTAATTGAATCCAGGTAAATCCTTGAATATGACGACATATCATAATAAAATGATTTATTCGTTTCCAAGCTGTGAAAAGAGTTTGAAAGTAAAAAACTTAGGAACTATCTGCATATGCTTGTAATGCTCTTTCGAACACTTGAAATTAACAGGGCTTAATTAAATATATAAGCTCGCTATAAATAAGCTCAGTGTGTAAAAATTTACCTTAGATCCGAGTCTTGATTTTGGTCATAATTTTCACAATTTAATTTATTATTAATACAGCATTCACTAATAGAATTCTCTTGTGTAATTGTTTTAAAAGTGTGTGTATCATTTTTGCTTTGGTCCATAAAACCAAGTTTGAAAACATAGACAGAGCCAGAAGACCCTAAAGTGTTTTAATGTTATCATACAAGTAAAGTTGTATTTAGATCCTACAAGTGTTAAAGTACCTGTGGAAACAATATATCTACTGGAAGATGAAAAAGAAATCTGAAATAAAGTAATAGGTATTGTGCTCCTTCTAAGGCTATAAAGCCTTTGGAAGTCGGGGATTGACCAAATTCTTATTATAGTTCCCTATAACAGCACAATGCTTTGAAGCTTTAAGATATGCTCAAAAGGACTAGCTAGTATACTGAGCTTTATTATAATTAAGGTTTTTATGCGTTTAATTTGAATATTTACCTTGATCGAAGCTGTTGCCAGCATTGTTGCAGACTTGTTAAAGCTCATTAGCTTCACAGGGCTTTTATGTGTATCAGCCTGACTTGGTATTTTTGAATTATAAGTATCAATTAATTCTATTTTCCCAGTCAACCTACACATATAAATAGCATATTAATTTTTAATTATAAGCTAGTAAATCATCTTGATCTGTTCATTTTCCAATGCTTTTGAAGCCAAACATAAATCCTCATGCTTGAAATAACCATATCAGAAAAAAGTTTTTTGAGTATATAAAAAAGAATGACTTGATAGCTTATATATTAGAATTTGTTAGAAGTAATTAATAGATTCTAACCTTGAAGCGGGAATTACCAAATATCCATTTTCAAGAGATGTGCTTAAACAGCATACAAAAGGTGTACAAAAATAGTCAAATTCATGTTTAATTGTTCTTAAAAAAACAAGTGACTCCAAATCATATATCCTTAAAGAATTTTCTAATCCTACTATGACCCTCCTAGGGTTCATTTTTACTGTGTGTATTGGAGAATTAAAAGAGAATGATGTGGATGCAGCTTTGGTATGGGTATTCCACATTATCAGGCATCTTGATGAAGTCTTATATCCGCTACTAGAACCTTTTGACAAAAGCTCAAACAAAGAAATAATTTATTATACACATGTATTAGTAAGCATTAGAGCTATCATAAAATCATTTGCGAAAAAAAAAAAAAATCCACAGTAATAATAATGTTTACAGAAAGTGCTAGATAAACTATTCAATAATTATGAATTGTTTAAGCTGTCCAGGAAAACATCTTATTGTTAAAAATTTCAAACTTACCAACCAAGGCTATCAATTCATTTGGTGAAAGCATTTCTATTATACTAATTCCACCAATTAATTCTTTCGCAATTATTTTAAAAGGCTTTATAGAGTGTATGAAAAATCCATTTGTGGTCCCAACAGTTAGGAATTCATTGTTATGGTTAAATCCTAAGAAGAGTATGTCAGAGAAATTACTTTGGTTATGATTAAGCGCTCTTTCCTCCATTCCTCTAATCTCATCAATCATTCAAAAATGCGTTTCATATATGTTTTTAGAGATTAGTGAAGGATTACCTATTCAATTGAATATATAAATAAATATATATATATATATATATTTATATATATAATACATATATATAAATAAATTAAATATTCATTTAAAAGCCATATTGATAATTCCTTGATGAAGATTCAGACAAGAAAAAAGTAAAGACGATGAAAAATAAGTATTCTAATGCTCTGGAATCTTAATTTCAATGTGTTTTTGAAAAACTTTAATCAGACTATATTGATCCAAACTCTGTAAAAAGCTTATAAATTTATCGATATCTAATATGTCTGGAATACTGTGGATTTTTTAGTGTTTTGATAACAAACACTTTCAACTAAATTAATTAATGAAATCTATATTTGATGTTTGCAAAGATATACTTTTGAGTATAATATTTGATATGGGTCTGTGTTGGTTTATGTACCATTTGATATGTGCTTTGCTGGATATTGCAAGGATGTCTGTATGGGTAAGGTTGTTTTTGCATATATTTGTCTGCTCATATTTTAATTGAGTGTTAACTTGTTTATCTGGCTTTTTTTGTACATGAAAATGCTTGCATGTGAGAAAATAGGTGCGTGATTCTATATACTTTCAAATGAATACAATAAATACTATGGGTCTAATTTTCCCGCAAATAATATTCAAATTATTCTCAATGAAAATGCACAAAAAGTGTAAAAACAATTGTTAAAACATAATAACATTTAAAGCATATCACGCCTATATTCAATTTTGAGTCATCTTTTAATTCATATTGTTAAGTAGATGGAAAATTTGAATTAAATTTTGAAATCTCAATTTATGTATGAAAATATGCACTTATACTAGAACAACAGCTGTCTATTTCGAATTGTTGACAATTGGTAATACTCAACAACTTTTCTCCCATAATATATAAACACCCTAAACTGCAAGTTAAGAAGCTAGCTGAAAATGTTGAAAGTCCTATTAGATATCATATAATAAATATTTCATTCTAGTAAGTAATGTCGCAAGTTCTTAAGCAATGTATTTCATAGATATTATTTAGATAACTCCTATTTTATCATTAATTGAAGTTTTATCATTATAGAATATCGAATTCCTTCGGAATCTTCTCAAAAGTGAGAGGATTTACCTATTTATATTACCACACTCACCCAAGATAAATTGAACCCTGAAATCTCACATCAGAATATCATCCTGATTTTATTTAATAAGTTTGTTAGAAGTAGTTTAAAATTCTAAAATAAATATATACGTTGTAGATTACTAAATATAGAGAAATTTTTAGGTAGAGCTCCTTTTTCACCATTATTGAACAACGAGCTTAAGTATCTAATATAGAACCTCGTTTATTTTAACTAAAATTTAATAAATCCCATTTATCAATTGTTAGCTATTGTTGTCCCTTAGATAAAATCTGTAATTAATTAGATTAAGAGATTTAAAATCCAATAAACTGTGGAGATATTCACTTTTGGTGATAACCACCCACAAATTATCGTTATATATTATGAGTTACAATTTATTGAATTTTAACTTTTCTAAAATTTTGATATCTAAAGCTTTCCAACAGACTAATCTTTTAATATTAGTGATTTTCAAAACCTTATACTGAGAATAAATTTATTATAAAATTACTAGAAAAATCAAGCTTGTCAAGGTTGTTAATCAAAAAAGAGTATGGTATGATTTGAATCTTTTATTTAAAAAATTTAAGTATTTGTATCAAAAATCATTGTTAAAGTAAATAATTATCAAATCTATGGTTACTGGGCTATTACGTATAAGAAAAGTGGAAATATCAAGTTGCTATAATGAGTGCTTATCTAAATTGAAGGGGTTTTCTCCATTATAAGCGAAAATTTCCAAAAATTTTGCAATTGTACAAATTGTTCTTAAGTTAGCAAAATTTTGAATCTTAGAACGAAAAATTATGTGTAGAATTTAATATTGAGATAAGGGGATGAAATTTAGTTAGTACAACAGTTCCTTGATTTAGGACGGCCAGGGTTTGGCTGACAAAGAAGATTTATGCAAATTGTTCAAAATGCAAATAATCCTTTCAAATTATTTGTATTCTTACTTGTATTGGTAAGCCATTTCCTATATCTGTAGGGCCAGTAGGTGGAGGCTTGCTAGGTCCTTGAGCGTAAATTTCTAATAAGAAGTCAAAATCATTGTGCAAGAAAATCTTTGCTATAAAAGATAGATTAAGCATCAGTAAGTTATAAAAACTCAGAAAATTTGAGTTTATAGTTTCACTTACCTCTAAGAACTTGGTAAAATGCTTCATTTACATTTGTAAAATTTAAAGCTGAAGTTTCTATTAAAAGTAAGTTATTTTTACCTGAGTTTAACAAATGTAGAGTCAGTCTATAATTGAAAAACTAGTTTTTAATTATGTGTTATATTTTACTTGCAAAATCCCTGGCTTCAGCTTGAGTAACCTGCCTAATGTGATCAAGGTCATCTTTATTACCAACTAATAAAATAACCACTTTGGGCCCTGCATGGTCTCTTAGTTCTTTTAGCCAATTTTTAACCTGCATACATCAAATATTCTCTTTTTGAGTGAAAATTTATAACAAGACTGTTAAAAATTATATACATTTTCAAAAGAAGATCTCTTCGAAATGTCATAAACTAGTAGTGCACCCTTTGCTCCTCTGTAATACGCAGATGTTATTGAACGGAATCTTTCTTGACCAGCTATTTTAAGATTTAGAAAGTGTTAGAAATATTAAAAAAAGGTTATAAAGTAATCTAACCTGTATCCCATAATTGCGCTTTCACAATCACATCGTCGGCAATATTGACAGTTTTTGTCGTAAATTCTACACCAATTGTTGGTTTGCTTCCCATATTGAAATTTTCAAGAGAAAATCTATCAAATTTTGAGTAATAAGTTACAGAATAATTTTAATGAATTCGCTAAAATATAATCACAGTTGCGAAAATAACAATATTATATATATGAATAAATGTCAACTTAAACTTTCCAATCAAACCTTGAAAGCAAGTTAGATTTTCCGACACCAGAGTCTCCGATTAATATAACTGTGTTCAAAGAAATTTGAATTAATTTATAAGTGAATAATATTGTGAAGTTTGCAATCAAATTCAAATAAGTACCTTTGTAAAGGAAATGATAATATTCTTTTTCGTCAGCCATTGTAAGAATTACAGGTTCGAGTTCTATCTGATAATGGTAAAATGTTGTAATGAAATAGATTAACAAAATAGATAAAAATTTTGAAAATAAGCTTGTTCATATCCATCAATTATGATAAAAGAGGGTATGTTATGGATCTATCAAGGTGTATGCATAAATTAAAGGCGCACCTGGTTAGGATTTAAGAGGAGTAGGAGGGTGTAATAGCAAATGCTCTAAAGAAACCTTAGATGATTATATTTTATTTTCGAGAATGTTGATAGGAGATCTTTGATAAAAAAAGAAAATGTATATACAGATTTTTTTGAAATAATTAGTTCCTTTGGAGAAGATGAATTGGTGAGTGTTTAACAATTAAGAAGGGCTTAAGGAATTGGTGTTATTAATCAATTACCATGATTTAATGTCTCAAGCTTGTGTGAGATTAATGCTGTGAGCAAAACAGAAGATTGAAGCAATTAGCTGCTGCAATATGTGCTATGAATCGGTTTATAAGTTAAAATGCCTTGATTGGTGCCGGCTTGCGCAAATACATATGGTTGATTAGCAGTCTATTAAGATTTATCATAGGTGTTGAATTTATTTACATAGTTAGTTTGTTTTGTTCTTGTGTTAGCTGCCACTGATGCTTAGAGCTAAGTTAGTCCCTTACTTTATCGTATGATGTATTTATTACTCACGATGAATAGATAGTAAAAACAAAATTGAATTTCATCCTTAAATGACATATTTTATTGCTGTACGTTTATTGGTAGCTTTTGTGACTTGGACCATTTTCATCTGAAATTGTGGAATAGTTATCAAGTGGTAGGTAGATAAAATCTCTTAAAAAGCACTACGGTATTAAAACTTTATTTTTGCTAAGATCTTCATAGATAAATCACTTTACAAATTGATTATTTTTAATCTAAAATCAATATGAGAAAATTCTCATAAAAAAACAGCTATGTAATCATTTTAAAAAAATTTCCAATCACTTTTATTTGCTTAACTTTGATTGATAAAATTATTAAAGTGGTAATTGAAAAGTCCTGTATTTGAATTTTAAAACAAATTATTCCATACCAGGCCTAGCTGAATGAACCTCACATTCAAGCTAAGTATGATGATCGTTCCGGCAGCATGTAAAAACATTTAATTACTTTTACACATCGTGAAACAACATTGAGCTTGTATCCAACTTAAGTTTTCAATTTCGAACTAAAACATAAGTTAGTAATCAAAACATCCCCAAATAAAAATTTATTAGAATTACTAACACACGAATTGCTTGAGAAATTTGATGGTTTGCAATAGCTATATCAAATTTTTGTTTTGCTGCTTCTAAATCAATAGTTAAAGTAATTAATTTGACTATTTACAACAGTTAACATTTAAAAATTGGACTTAATCTACATATTATGTGCTATAAGAGATTATACATTTTCGGAAAATCAAACTCATAAAATTAAAATCAGTATGAATGCGTTAAAGCTCCTTTGAAGCTCCAAAGCACCAAGAACACAAGAGTATTTCATTTAACGTTTCTTTATAAATTTTCACTAATCAGAAATTGAATGAAAATTTTTAATAGGTACTTGCAAAACTAAAACTACTCATGATAAGTAATAGAGCAGGGAGAGTTTGTTCAAATTGAGACAAATCAGCCTTTTTTAGGTTGCTCATATCTATGAAAGTCCAAAACTAACTTAATATTTTGTTACAGATTATTGAAACTAAGAAGATATTCATTCAAATCACATTCTAGAAATTACACTTTGTAATAACTTGAATTGTCACTGTTTCAAATTTCAAGATGTATTTGGGATCCAAATTTTGGTATTATAACTCATTGAGCATCTGAGCAAGCAGTGAAATTTAATTCTTATCACACACTATGGAGTTTAGATCACTATCGGTTCAAACATTTTATCAGATTTAAATAATCTGCTATAGATTTAAAACCCAGTCTCTTTCTTGTAAATTTGGGAGTAATCTAAAAGTTAAATCGATTATGGAAGCATAAACATTAAGAAAACTATTTCATTTACAACATTTTAAGCGTGCTGAGATATCAAATTTTACAACTAACACCTAAAGTCGTTTTTGTTATTTAGGAAATTAACATGCCAATTACCCAACAAACTGACTTAAGTTAATAAATTCTCCCAAACATGATCTTTCTTAATTTAAACCCAAGCCCTTAACAATCGTTAGCTAAAGTGATCCTGGCTATTTGTTTTTTCCTTTGTCCTAAAAATTAAGCGCCCTTATTGAAACAAACTTGTGAAGAGAGATTGTAAATTTAAACCCACTAACATTAAGTGCTTCAAATTGCTTTTAATGATATTTGTTTACTCAATCATATTATTAAATATGTTCAAACCCTTTAGTAAGTGCATTTACTATAAAGAGAAATGACAATATAGAGATTCTTTCTATACTTTATAAAATAAGCTCAGACCTTTGCTTTTATTTTTCTTAAATGATTGTTTTCTTAACATTTCTCAACGACTTTTTATTTGGTTTCTATTATTTCTTATTTTCAAATTTATTTCATTAAATAATTGAAAATGATTATTTAGGTAGCAGACTATTATTTTGAAAAAATAATTAATAAGGAAATTTATACTTAAATAAAAGGCCAGTCATAAAATGTTATTTTGAAACATTGAAATATGAAAGAATTTAAGGACGTTTGATGGTTATATAAATTGATTATCAATTAGAGAAATGAAATTCTTTAAAAAATAGGCAATATTATAAAATTTTGTTAAAGAAAATACCAGATTTTGTAGTTTTTTTTCATAGGCTTTGCTTTGTAAATTATATAAAATCAATAAATTATGTTCACTTTTACAAGATTAAAATAAAATTCTCTATGCAATTACTTTGAGTTGAGATATACCTATTTTATGTTAATTGGAATGTCTTGAGAATGACATAAATCTGAGTATAATCTTTGAAATTAACCTGTTAATGAAAATAAAATAATCTAGTGTTTATTATGTTGACAAGTGCAGCATAATTAAAAGTAAAAACCGATTCTGAAACTTAGGACTATAATAAAGTTGATATTTCATTTAACAAAAAGTTTAATTTCATTAAAGTTTGTTAAAGAGTTGGTAAGTATAATTTAAAATATATAGTTGGTGTGTTATTGTAATCAATTTTAATGTATAAGTATTTAATGGATCAAATTTTGCCTCATCAAATAAAAAGATTTTGCCTCTTATTTTAGCAAAATAGATATTTTTAATTCCAAAATGTTATTTGTATTATTAAAATTTGGTTAATAACCTTTTAGAATTGAAAAGTGTAAAAAAAATCCATAGATCATTGAGAAAATGCTTGGTGGTAATAAACTATAATAAAGTTTCTGGATCGCAAAGTAAGAATTTACAAAGAAAACTTGGGGTATGATTTAATTAGAGCAGCAATATTTAGCTTTCGGACGTGAAGCAGGTTCCTAATGATGAATAGAAAGTATTGTAAAGCTATTTATGCAAACATTTTCTATAATTGTTCATACCGATTTTAATGGTACAGCTGGACCCGGTCCTGGGTTTGTTTGATCAGTTCCACTAGGCTTTGTAGGGCCTTGTAAGTATATTTCTGCGGTGGCATAAATTATTGAATAATGGGGGAATTAGCAGGTATTGTGCTTTTTAATGATCGAGAAGTCAATTGCTTATAAATATTACCTTTAAGAACTTGGTAAAATGCTTCATTTACATTTGTAACATTTAAAGCTGAAGTTTCTATTAAAGCTAAATTATTTTTACCTGATATATTTTTAAGGGGAAATTTGTCAGACATATATGCATGAGATCAAGATGTAACTCCAATAATATTAAATATGAAAAAAGTTTTACTTGCAAAATCCCTGGCTTCAGCTTGAGTAACCTGCCTTATATTTTCAAGGTCATCTTTATTACCAACTAATAGAATAACCACTTTGGGCCCTGCATGATCTCTTAGTTCTTTTAGCCAATTTTTAATCTGCATACATCAAATATTCTCTTTTTGAGTGAAAATTTATAACAAGATTGTTAAAAATTATATACGTTTTCAAAAGAAGATCTCTTCGAAATGTCATAAACTAGTAGTGCACCCTTTGCTCCTCTGTAATACGCAGATGTTATTGCTTGGAATCTTTCTTGTCCAGCTGATGTGAAAGCAAGATGTATATAGTAACTTAGAAAATAGAAAAGGTATGCATAACCTGTATCCCATAACTGAGCATTTACAATGACATCGTCTGTTATGTTAACAATTTTTGATGTAAATTCTACACCAATTGTTGGCTTACTTCCTAGATCAAATTCACCCCTGGAAAATCTAATGAAAAAATCAATTGTAATGTCGTTTTCTCATAGATTGTAGAATAGTTATTCCAAAGCTAATAGAATGTTCAGTTCTATTTCAAGCGTGCATAGCAACCAGAATAAAAAATCAATCAAACCTTGAAAGTAAGTTGGACTTTCCTACTCCAGAGTCTCCTATTAGTACAACTGTTATAATTTTAAATACGGGATAATTATTGATGGAGCTTAGTAGATATTTATTGATTAAAATTAACATACCTTTGTAAAGGAAGTTATAATTTTCTTTTGTTTCTGCCATTTTAAGTTTATAATTTCAGAATTGGATTTGGAAAAGAGAAAAGTAACTCTACCTATTTAAGTAATTAAAATTACGAGAATAGTAAAACTAGAAGGGGATACAGTATTTAAACACAAGATGTTTGGGATTAGAGCCAGGAAATATTCACAAAAACACCAGAAAGGAGGTGTTGTTAGCAGTTCTACTCAAATATGTTAAGTGTGAAATTCTTTTCGCACTTAGAGTTTTAATAAATCTATGCTCGTGAATAAAAAGAGGTTATTGAAAACAAAAATTATAAATAAAACAGTCATGTTCGAAAACTAGTAAAATTTCTATAAATATATGTATAGGTACTGTTTTCGGTTCTATTCATAAAAAAGGGTTATGTCCCAAATGAATTAATAAGCTGAATGATAAAAATATTAATGTTTAATTAAAAAATTTTACTAACTAAATTAAAGGAGTTGAATAGCTATCACTTATGTTAGGTATAAAAATATGTATATGTTTCATGTCTAAAACAAAAGATGTGTGTTGACACTTATTATTGTCCAGCTTGATGTGAGTAGATTTCAAACATATACAGCTCTATAAATTGCACATTACTCTGCTCCAAGCAAACCTACGTGACTATTATGTAACAAGCTATAAAAGAATCCAACAGCACGGCGAATATGAAAACACAATAAAAAACACATGATTATAAGATAATACAAATCTCACAAATTCTTGGCTTGAATTAAAAGTTTTATTCAAAGAGCAAATAACTTTTTCTGATATAATATCTAATTCAATTTAACTTTATATAAAAATGTTGGAATACGAAAATTTTTAGTCTATTTTCAGTTCAGGCAGGCAAAAGTATTGTTAAGCTTTTCACAACTTTTAGGCATTGAATTCAGATCGATGCTGATATTGAAAATTTCCTAGAGCCTAATTGTAAAGCAATAAAGTAAAAAATTTTATTCATGTATTCTCTCTCTTTCGTTCTCTTTTCCAATTTTATTACTTATCTCTATTTATTATATTTGATTAGGAAAAGAATTCATTGATAACATCTTCAATAGACATTTTTCTCTGGTGATTGAATTGAAATGTATAACGTAAATTTTACAAAAAATAGAGCCTTTTTATATATTCGTTATTAATTCTCAATAACAGATTTTTCAAAATCTTTGATATTTTTTGATTTAATTTTTTAAAAATCTTTTATTTGATATAAAAAAAACTACAACTTGTTTTTCTAAGATCAAAGTTGCAAAGAGATTATCTTGCTTTAAAAATTAAATCAATTTTAAGCCATTATTCAACGAATTTTGAGTTGCTTCATCTAAACTATAACTAAGTTGCATGAATAATGAATGATTCAAGTTCTCTAAATTAAGCTAGCTTTATTTACATTTTACCAACTAAACTTTTAACAACACACAATTACGATGCTGAACATACTCTACAAGCAGATTTTCCTATATTAATAGCATGTCTGATAGATTTAATAAATAACTCAGACTCTAAAAATATTTCACCATCTTTAGCAGAAATAACAATTGTTGGAATATAGGATGAAATATACATTGCCTTCTTGAGTGTCAATTATAGTTGAAGCTGTTAAAGATCTCCTTTCAAATTTTTCGTATAGTTTTGCTGCTCTTCTGAAGGTTTAAAATATGTGAAATATTCTCCCGGATAAGCTTATTTACCAGGAGGGCGGGCGCCTTAATAAGGATAGTTCTCTATAAGCTATTTGCTTAAATCATCATCCACAGTTGAAGAAATTTAAATTATATCGAAAATATTCTCCACCTGAAATTGATAAAAAACTACTAAAAACGGAGAAGAATGCTTAAAATCTGTTGTCGTTATTACAAGATTATAGACAAATTTTTTATGCATCAAATTCTGCTATAAAACAATTGAAAAATCGAATATAAAAATATTGATGAAAATCAGAAAGAAGTAGTTGAAAGCCAAATGTATCTTTGTGGGATAACATTGTAAATACTATCACTGTAAATACATCATAAGAGTTTCGTCTACTATTATTGCTGATTTAAATAGGAAAATATAGTTGTTCAAGAAATAAATGTGTCTAATACATTATAAATGAAGAAATAAAAATTTTAAGTGAGCCCCTTAAAAAAGGTAGGGGATAATGTAGTAAATTTCCATCAGAATACCAGAGTTTAATGAATGGAATCTGAGGAATAAAATACAAATATTACAAAATTCAAAAGAAAGTTTTGAAATAATAAAAGAATGGCAGCAGTCATTAGAAGACAATAGATAGTATTTATAACGGTGGTCTCCAATGGCACATTTTGCAACTTCAGCACCAATTAATCAGCCTAATATAGTAAATAATTTCTACCAAAACAATAGCACAAAAATTTGTATGTTTTACATATCTACCACAAGGCGAGCTAAATTAATAATGTTATACCTAGCGTTAGTGACAAATTAATCGAATTGTTGAGAAGATAGCAAGCTTTAATTTGTTAGTCACGCACCGTTTAGGTTTTTAATAAGGAAATAACAATTTATGTAATTAAAAAATTTTAATGGGAACTTAAAAGTTACTCTTGCACCAACAACACCTTTAAAACTTCTTCTAAACGCCCTATTTTGTTATTTAGAAATGTCAATGAAACAATACAAAAGTCAGACATTCCAAGTAAATAATTAGTCAAACAGGAAATATGCACACACCACCGTCAACAAACATGCTCAATTAAAAGTACCCAGCTATTGGCAAGTACTGTTGAGAGCGTTCTATACTTAACAATACGCATAAAGCACACACGCACCATTAGACGCTGACTCATCGCATAGACACACCAACTCATACAAGTGTGCACACATGCTCTATTTACATCAATTAGGTAAGATGAATTAATGAATGATGCTTTTTCCTAATAATAATCTCAAATAATTTTTACGATTTAAAAACAAAATAAATAGCTAACAATCTCATAGACACCTAAAAAAACAATTGAATCAGATTTGATAATAAATAAGATTTGCAACTAAATTGCTTTTAATACAGATTTGATAAAATTTTTATAAAAATCCCCAAATCGTGATCATATAGAATATTCATGAATTAAAATTTTTTAGTCTATGTGATATTAAGTAAGAGCTTCAATTTTTTATTCAAAAATTGATCAGCTTCATAGTTAGGAGAAGACATCCAGAAGGAATATTATAGTTTATAGTAATTGCATTAAATACAATAAGATCTTTACGAAATCTTTCCAGTTTACATAAAAACAGTGTATTTTACACATTTCACTTGCTTCATAAGAAAAAAGTTTTCGGATACAAGATTCAAAATTTGGAACACAAACAAATTAATAGTGATATTAAGTTAATGTATTTAAATACTTTAAAACTACAAAAGTTTTCAATAAAAAGCCTAACCATACATTTCACCCATATCCTGATATAGATTTCCACAATTTCTGATATAAACAAAATTATCTATGTATATTGCTTTAAACTAATACAATTCTAAGATTATTTAAACTAACATTTGATTTTATCTTTAAAACTTGTTCCAATTATATGGACATAAATTTCAATCAGAATGAAGAGATTATGATGATTCGAATTATTTTATCTCAAACTTTTAAATTATTCACAATAATGAAATCTAGAGTTAAGTAGCTTAATATACAGCTCAAGAATTGAATGATATAAGAAGAATGCTCAAGATTGTTTATGGCGGGTTACATTATTTTCAATATGTATATAATGTTAAGAATTTTGAAAGTTTAATTATTCACTAAAAATAGCTCATTTTAAGTCGCATTTTTTGGAAAGCTTAATTTGTTTTAAAATTATGTATATAATATCTATTTTAAAAGGTTTTAAAGTTTAATTAATATTTTCAAATCAAAATAAATTAAAATTAAAAATTAAACATTTAAAATGGATGTTGTAAAGTTTCCACTTCGAATTTGGAAAAATAAATTTAGGATTTTTAGCGAGCTTCTTCTTTTCGAACATTATTGATCCAGATCATCAATGTATATTTCACTAAACTTTTGTTTTATGAGGACATTGAACATATGTATATATATACATATCTACATTTAATAATTAAATTCAATGCTAAATATAAAAAAAATTGTTTTTGCGGAACAGAAATTCAAAGTTAGAACTTACTGAATCACTACCATCTGAATAATATTGAGATGGCTCTTCTTCATAAGCTCCATTTTCTTTATTCATCATCACTGAAGTGCCAAGCTCTTGTATTGTTGGTGATCGAGGAATAATTGATGTTAGTTTTATCTTCTTATTCAATGGTGAATTATCTGAATGATCCGACACAAAATCAGTACCTGGATTTGAGAAATGGGTTTCCCCCATAGAATCTGGTGGTTCCTGGAAAATCTGGCCTAACTGATGTCTCTTTTTGTATAGATCTAGCATTTGCAACTTAGTATCATTAAACTTGTTTGAGTACATTGTGGCCATACAAGGGTGAAGTGCTAAATAAAAAGAATGATATAGTTGTTACCTCTTATAATTTATTATTACTGAAACTTACAATTTTGTTTCAAGACCTTTTGGAGGTCTAAGTAGTAGATAATTGATGACCAGAGGCTGTAAGGTGATATTAACAAAAATTAATGATAGCTTTGAAAAATCTTTTTTTGTTACTCACTCTGGATTTTCTTTATCAGCAATGGGGTTGACAGCATATATAGATATCTTTTCGGAATTTGAAGGATGAGGAACGCTCAAAATGATTGAGTTACATCTAGTTCTATCACCTCGCTAAAAAAGTTTTAGCATTTGATTGCTTAATTGTTATTATCATGATTAAATATATCAAATACTTTTATACCGCTTTATAGCAAGAGCTTAGCAAGGCTATGAACCTCAATTGCATGGGATGGCTGAAAAATATTTTAAAAGTGTGCGTTTTTAAAGTGCTGGGTATAAATATAACTTATTAATTGTCAGATTGAATAGATTATCAATAGCAATATTATATTTATTATGTGTAAGAATTGTTCAATTTGCATGAATGTCTGACAGGTGAGTGGCTTTTGCAGCACGGAAATTGAAGTGCCAAACAATATCTCCACCGCATTTTCTTGCTTCCATCTTGCCATGTTTGATCTGCGAATATTGAATTTTAGAATAGGTAATCGAAAAGGATACAACTATTGAATGACCTTTGTGAATAAATCAGTCAAATGTAATTGTGAGGCAGGTAAAATTGCCTGCAAAAGTTGAGCTTCAGTCTTGTTATCATATGAGTAATCAATTTTAATAAGGCTGAAAAAAAGTGCACAGGAAATAACCTATAATATTATTTTCAATTAAGATCGATCTTACGTTTCAATTATATGTTGAAAATCACGACAGTTTCCACAGCTTGGGTTAATTGAGCTCTTCTTTTCTGACCAAAATTATCATTGAGTAAAAGGTAAGGGTGCTAAGTTATGTTTAAATGGTGGGTAGCATACATTTTGTATATTTGATAAAGTGTAAACTTAAATAATTATAGCATTTTCATTCCAATGAACGGATATATAGTAATCTCAATACAAATGGCTAACCAGAATTAAAAGAGAGTATAAAGTTGGACATATGAGCGAGGGCTGCATTGTTTAAATCAGGATGTTCTAGACGTGCCCAATCCATTGTGTTTGCTGAGTTACCATATTTCTGATGTAGATGTTGATGGACTTCGGATTCCTTATTCTAAAGTCAAATGTAGGTACTTTAAAATATGGTCAACTAATAATATAAGTGGCTTTATACCGTTATCCTGAACTCAGATTGATGAGATTGCATTTCTTTCTTTGTTACACCGCAGTTCATGCGTATCTCATTATCTCGCTGAATTTAAAAGAAATTTTTTGATATTCGCTTAAGTATTTCCAAAATCAAATAAAAAGTAACTAGTTTTTCCATGTAAAGTAGATTCAAGTTCTAGGTTTTATAAATTGCTTATCTTACAGCTTCCTCGGTTTCATCATGACTTTGTACAAAAATGTGATCCGATGCATATAATGCATCCTCCAGGGAGCTAATATACATAATTATAGGGCTAATAAAGTGTACTGGAGATAAGATTAACTTTTGTTGTAGTACCTGTACTGTAAAAATGGAAGAATTCCATATCGTGTGCTTAGTGCAAACTCATCTTCTACATTCCTGAGAGTTTTATAGAATAGTTAAGCAATTAAATAAACAAAAATAGATTTAAGAATAACCAAATAAAATCTGAGAAGATACTATGTATTTCTAAACATATCAACAATTATTTGGTATGAATAGCTATTCCTCACATTTGCCCTTGTCGCATTTCTTTTTTTAGTAAGCTAAGCAGTTCTTCATAATCATGTGTGTCAATGTATTGTTGTAAATAATGCCAAAATAGTGAAATCGATGTTAAAAACTCCTTTTTAGCATAAATCGCTTTATTTGCTCCCAAATCAGATACAATCTGAAGATTTCCAAGGTAAAGTATAAACATGAACTTTAAAAACAAAAATGAATTTAAAAAAATTTGCTAAGTTGACGAATCTAGTAAAAATTCATATATCAAAAACAGATTAGATAATTGATTTTAATTATCCTTTTATATAAACTATTTCTAAATATTAATTGGTAATCTAGTTATAATTTTATAGTAATGAAAAATAAATATTCTGCAGTTATAATATTACTTGATTCATCAGGTGGCAAATAGGTAAGGAAAAGTACAGCCCCGAGGAGGGAGATGAGGCGGAATATCGTGTTTTAGAGGAGTTTTTATCGTTCTGCTTGCGCTGTTATATAAAGTTTATACTTCAGTTTCAATGATTAATTATTGATAAGGTTTAAGATAAAATTACTTGGGTGTTAGATTTGTTTTTAGTTCGTTCCCCTAAACCATTCTTTAATTAATCAGGTGTTTACGGTTTTTTCAAGTTTTCATATAATTAGATAGTTATTATACTGACTCACCTTGCTTTCAAGCCAATTTTGGTATTCTGTATTATCAATCACAAGGAACCAATTCTCAGTCTGTATTAATCGTAGTAAAACTATATCAAGGTGCTCATTTTAAATAAATAAGACTTTTCCAAGATAACTTTCAAGCTCACCCCAGTCGTAATGATAGTTCATAGTAAAAATTGTTATTATTGGTAGTTAAAAGTATCTCAAATATAAATTAAATTTAATTAAGCTCAATGTTACCTCATTTTCGAAAATCTTCAAGAATGGCCTACGATAATCAAATACCCAGAATTGTAGCTGATCCTTTAGTTCTTGGGTGCCAAGGGAGTCCAGGAAGTGATTTTGTATTGTAGCAAAGAATTCCATGCTTATAAAACTGTGTGATCCAAACCCAAGTAAAATTATCCTCAAATATGGTTTGAGCTACAAGTAAAAATAAGTGAAATTGATATTTATATAAATGTCTAGAAAGATCAATTTAAAATTATCGATTGATTAAATGTATTTTTCTGTGAAAATAACTTGTATGAGTGGATTTTCTTGAGTTTCTTTTTGTTGTTCTTCAATTATGTTGTAGATGTCGTCCAGGGAAGATATGTATATCACATCGAAATCGATGCCGGAAATGTTGTTATGTAGTCCATGCATCTGATAAAATTGTGTTAAGATGTTATTTAAGAAGGATTCAGATAATCATTTCTATTCTAAATCGTTAATGTTTTGTTATTGAGTTCCAATGGTTTAAACAATCATTAGAGCTCATGTGATTCTTATGTTAATGAGTAGTCATAGAATGCCATTTCAAATTTATTTTAATAGGATACAAAGTACATATTCGAAGCAGGAAAACGTAGATGAAATAGCTCCCAAAACATAATAGCAAGCTTTTTAATTAGATAACCTTGAGGATTCGAAGCGCAAGAATAGAGTCGCAATCATCAGCGCAAAAAATTAGGAAACTAAGTTTGTGACTGGGTCGTTTATTCCTTTGGAACACATTAGTACGATTTCTTCTATTAGTGAGAGTTACACCAACCAAGCCATCTGCATTCAGATAGCTTGCTCTAAATTGTTCAACTGGTATGACAGGCATAGTAAGGACTTCTCAACAATCTACAGCTTTAGAGAGTAGTAGGACAGTATAGATAGCGCCATCCAGTTGGTGTAATCAATAGACTGAATGTTGGGGTGATATAGTGAGGGAATGTCAATTTATTTATGGGAAGCGAGTTCGAATAAAGGTGAGCCGATTATCAATACTTGTAAATGTGAATATAAATTTAGAGATGGATTATTCTTGGATCTTCAATTGAAAGGTAGGTATATACTTTCATTATTTGTAAAACTATTCATATCTAATAAAAATGAAGCTTAAAAAAGCATCTTGATAAAGTCGTTTTAATTTATAATTTCAAACTTAACAAAAATTGAAACTAGTTATACTGAAGGCTGTAAGACACGAGGTCCTAAGGGCAGGCAACCAAAAATTAATTAACATGAGCAATATTTAAAATTTTGGATTAAGTTTTCGTTTTATTTGGGAATGTATTCAGTCAAATATCAGTTTTATATTTTTTTTTGTGAAAACTGCATTCAAATAATTACTTGAGCTAAATTCATTTCAATGGAGATAAATCAGATTGTGCTAACTAGCTTTATATCATAAGACAATCAATTGTTTTTGTTGTGTAATCTTCATAATATTCTAGGTTTTCAAGCAATGATATAAATTAATCGTGATAGGTCATTCTGATTTTTGTATTAATTGTTGAAGCAAAAGAGGGGATCCTTTGATCATCAAAATTGGAATACAAAAGTTGATAAATAAGAAATAAGGTTCTCTAATTATTTGGGTTCTAGGCATGAATTCTCAAATCACACAACTTAATGTTTGAATGGTTTAAAAATCATAAAATATATAAACCTTATGTGCTTTGTAGATGAATCTTATGTTAATGTGGCAATTGCATATGGAGAGAGACCTCTCAGAGATAAAAAAATTTTTTAAAAGTTTGTGAGCTGTGAATCGTGGCTTTATAATTGCTTATTTGGCTCTATAGTAATAAATCTATTAATAAAATTATTTTTTAAATTAAGGACTTAAGAAGGTATGGGAAATACATAGTAGGTGTATCAGGCTATGAGTTAGAAATTCGACTATTTTTATGTATGATTTTTTCGGAAATGCGCTTCAAAATTTGGAAATGGCTATTAGGATAGATGGAATATTCCTCCTGTAAGATAATAATTTTTTAAAGAATAACACGAGTTAGAATCATTATTTAATTACCTTCATTGTTGGGCCCTCTGATTTCAACTTCCTGTCCATTTGTATAGAGTCTGCGTTGACAACACGATTCTTCGGAGGTAAAGGTTCAGGCAACGCACAGCCTGAATTATGTACTCAAAATAGTGTATAGTTACTTGATATGTGTCAAATAAATAAGTAGTAGTCCTACCCGAGTCCTTGCAAAGTCTTAGGATTGAACCGTCAAGCTGTGTTCGTGTTTTTACCCTTGTAGGCCTCCTTTGGGTATTTTTAGATAATGAAAAAATGTAATTATTGGAATTTTGAAAGCTATGAACTGGTTCATTTAAATTATCGTTCATAAGTTATAGATATTGAGATAGGCAGAAATATAAGTAAAATTAAACTATTTATTACTTTAAAACTGGGTCAACCAAGGCTAAGTTTGTTACATGTATCGGTATTTCAACGATAGTTGTTGATGAATCGCTATCTGTTGAAACTCTCAATCTTTTTCTTTCCTTTTGTAAAAATATATTTAAGTGGAAATTGAAAGATTTTAGATTTGTAGGTATCACTCGTAAAAAAAATTATCAGTATACCAAATTACATCCTTGAACTATAGCATTATTGTTCTTTCTGTTAAGTTTGAGGATTATGCCCTGCCTACCTTGATCTTTGCCGAATAATATCTTAATGTATAAAAGAGGAAATATTAGGTATGTTGAAATAATTTTGAGCCGGCCAATAAACGTCACATACCTCTACAAGGTCCCCTTCTTTTAGGTTCATATAGAAGGACAAGTCAATACGCTTTGGTTGAAACTGAATATTTCGCATAAAAAATGGGTTTTTAGATTGCTTATGGAGATGTTCAATTGCGCAAGTGATGTGAATCATTATGATTTTTATCTGTTGTTAAGCGAATTTTTTAAGTTTAGTAAAGTTTATTCATACAGTCAATGATTAAACCAACTAATTCTGAAATATATAAAAGGTGGTTTTATATACGTTTAGTACTAAAAAGAGTCTTGGAGTTTTAAGATAATGTTCAGAGATATAGCATAATACCTTTTCTTTTAACGGGAATGGTATAGAAGGCTCTTTTGAAGTTTCTAAAAACTTTGGTATCCATGGCGAAGGAGTTACCCTCTTGTTAAGCCTTTGTGCCTTTAGAAAAGGCTTAACAAAGCGGGACATTCCTCAGAGATGATCTCAAGTGAGGTTTGTGAAATTTATTATAGAAATTAAATGATTTTGTTTACTGGTTTCATATCTGCATCCTTGTGTGTTATGTTGGTTGAGCCCATATATAGAGTAGCTAGGAGGTCGGATATTTAGTAAATTTCAAGAACAACAAAGTTTAAAGTAGCATGAAACAGCTTTTTTGAAATTTAGGCTGTCTGTTTCATATACTGTGTTTGAAACTTCAGAGCATACACGAAAGGAGTGTGTAATGTAGATGCGTTAACAACTTTGATAATTATTTACTTGCTAGCTGCCTATTAATTTGAATCATAGCTATTAAGGAACTCTTAGTATACTGGAATTAGCAGATGTTACTATATTAAACGGTTACTACAATCTTTTAATTGCACCAAATTAATAATTAAAACCATGATCTAAGCTTTTAATTGTATATTTGCTCGACTTAGATAAAGTAACGTTTGGAATTTAATAAAAAAGCTAATGGGAGTCCACTTATTACTCTTACGGATAATATGCAATTGTAAAACTTTTGACTTTTAAAGAGTAATGCTTAGTAGAGAACTTTGAGCTAATGACGGTGATTTTTGTGTTTTTCTCATTTAAGTTAGAAAAGTTGCATAACTAGGCTATGTTTGATGAGCATTTCAAAATGTTAAACTTCAAATTCTTTTGTATTTAGTTCTTACCATTGAGCTAAGCATAAATTTACAAATATCTCATGACAAAATCAATAACAGAATTAATTAAATAAAATAGTATTGATATTAAAATTTGTCGAAATATCACAACCTTTTCGAGTCTTTGAATTAGAAAACTAATTTTTCTGGAAATTCTATTTTGATGGAATCTAATTTACAATTATTATTTTATATAACGAGTTGACTAATAATAATAATACAGCTTAATGAATAAAATAGGTATACTTTTTTAGAAATTAGGTTAGCTGTAAGTTTTAGCATCGTTCGTTATAACACTAATAATGTTATATCTTTGCGGATATAAAACATGATGTAGAGTACAAAGTTAATATTTGTTAGCTTGGTTAAACATCGAGTAATGTGGTATACAAGTCAAAAAAATAGATATAAAACTTTCCGTGAAGCAATCAAATCCTTTAATTATAAGCAAAGAAAAAACCAGCGACTGAACAACCCGTTTTATATATATTCAATCTTATGTGGAATTAGTTAGAATATAAAATTAAAGCTTTCACCTAAGCCTGTTATATATTTCTAACGTTATTCTAAAAGAAATGAATATATTCAATTGGAAGCCCGCAAGTAATGGATGCTAGCATAAAATTAATTTATTTAATTTTTAATGTTTTAATTATTTCTATATAAGAAATATTTAACATTATAAATGAGAGATTTGTTCAAATTCATTGACTATACAACCCTATCAAATATTTTTAAAATGTTTATCAAACATACTCAAGAGGTTACACTGGCATGCTAAAATAAAAATAATATATATTTACTTAACTTATATTTCCCTTTTAAGTTGATTCTAAAACAATAAAATTTACACTTTAGATAATCAAAATTCAATGGATTTGTTTTGAACACTTTTGAGAAGCTTTGGAAATCGAATTTTATAAATTCCTATGACAATCAGACTAAAATTGATAATGGAAGAGCCTGTATGAGAATGAAGAATTAAGCTTTAAGCCTATTAAGCAGGAAGATGGAAGCTCAGAATGAGTATGTTTTAGATATTTTAAAGTCATTTAATTTAATAATAACTGTTCGAATCGTATTTTATTTAAATTAAGCTTCAATAAAGCGATCGAATATAAAATTTCATATTGCTTTTTGATTAATTCACAAAGTGCTTATATAAAAATAAATTAACTTAGGGATGTGAAGGGTAAGCTCTCAAAAGGGATTTTCAACCAACATAAAAACAAAGGATTTAAACGGCAAATTACTTTGGACCTGGCAAGCAACAGAGAGATTAATATTCCATTGAGTGGAATAACTGGTACTGCTTTGGAATCAGGATTTAAAAAAAAGCAATATAAAATTCTTATACAATAGAAAAACTATTAAAAGTTTTGGACCTACAATTCAAACAACATGTTCCATAAAACTAAACATTAATTTATTAATTTTCTTTTAGGCCACAATGATAAAGAGCCTGACGTGATAAATATTTCAGACTCAATTCCTTCCTACAATATCCCTTATTCTATGTCGTCATTACAAAGTAGAGAATGGGAAAAGGATGACTACAGTGAATCTACCAGGAGATCTGGCATATTAGAAAAATATGCTCAAAAATATTGTCAAAATGATTTAGATTTTTATACAACTGAGCTGTTAGGGAAAGATAAAAGTGCTGGTAAGATTTTTTCCGTGAATTTGAGTACTGAACTTATGAAGCTAAATGATCTTGCTAGAAGATATAACTATTGCTCCGTTTTTTGAGCAGGTAGATATTATGAGTCTGATTCTAGCAACTTTAACATCATAAGCTTACCATTTAACTACTTCCCTTTGCGCTTCAAACAAGAACAACTGGAAAATGAGTTCAAAGAAAGAATATTAAACATCCAAAAGTTAAGGATTTGGGTATATTGCTTAGTTAATTGCTCCTTGGCCGTGTTATATTGGGCCTTCATGTCTTTGATTATTGACTTTTGGAAAATTTCGGATAACATTGGTGCTTTATGGATTGTATTTCATATAATGTGGCCAATTATTATAGTTTTAAAACTTATAATATTTGCTTACCCTCTTTTAAATATCCCTGAAGAGAAGCTTGAGTATTTACTTATAGGAGATATAAGCCTGGTAATTATAGATGTTAAGTCAAATAAAGATTTAAAAAGTTTTAAACTCATTACACAGCTAATTAATTTACTAAGGTTTTCATAATCACTTACAGGAAGGAGTAAAATAGTCAAATTACTCAAAAATTTATGAATTTTAAATAAAATCCTATTGTTTGAGATCTATAAACATTTGAAAACGATTTATATACTAATCAGATAAATATGTCTAAGTTTAGCCTCATTAATTTCTATGAGACCATATTTATATCCTGCTTTCAGTATTTAATTATTGTGTCGGTTTGGTCAGCACTTTTCCTAATTTACACTGAAAAATCAATTAACTCAGCTTTAAACGCAAATATTGACAATGACGCACTGCTTCACGCAATTCAAATTGTTAATCTGTTGTTGTTAGCATCATTCTTTTCTAATATTTTACTTGTTGACATGATAACTCTTTTAAGGTAAGAAAAAGCGCATTGCAACAGTGGTGAAATAAATGTACTCATAAATTTTTTCTAGATTTACTTAGAATTTTTTGATGAAGTACTTAAATCTTAAAACATAAAAACACTCACTTTCATATAGAACCCGCCTGACACTAGTGCTACATATCTTCGTGCCGATAATCTGTTGCGTTCCATATGTTTCCGGAGCAATTTATTCCTATAAACTTGTAAACTATGGCGAAGTGTAAGTGAATTAAAACTTAGAAACTATAGTTTCCTAGCAAGATAAAATTTAAATGCACTTTTTTAGCTAAAATTCATTGAAAAAGGTAAATTGTTTTTCTATCAGAATTCTAACAATAATCACACTTATTTCAAGCACAATCTTGTGCTATCTTGGCCGATATTCTTCAGAATTTTCTCAAAGAATGATGTTTTGCGCTTGGAAAGTAAGTCTTCAATAATATAAATATCTTAAAACTTGATTGTCAATTTGTAAATAAAAGCAAAAAATCTCAACCTATTTGGTTATTTTGACTATAAAATAATTACCATCCAAAACTTTAAATCAGTCTACAAAGCGCAAATTAAGGAATATGGAAAAGAATTTGAGCGAAAAGAAAAAGAAGATAGTTGGTACAGTTGTTGAGGATATAATAAATATAGCAGAGCAATCTCAAGCAATAATTTCTGACTTAAAATCACCTTTGAAAAATACTGAAGCATCCTATAGTAAAGATAAACTTGAGAATCTTCAAAGTCTACTAAATAGGTGATATAATAATTATATTAAAAGTATTTTTAACCAGTTTATGCTAGGAATCAGATTCAAATCAGAAAATTTTGAACACAGCATATATTTTAGCCAAAAATAAATGCTAAGAAATTAAAAAGCTAGAGCTTTGATACACTAGCGATCTAAACTATCCTTTTAGTTCCAAATTTCATGCCAAGTTGTGTTCAAAAATATTGCCAAATTTAACAATTCATATTTTTACCACTATTTCCAGTTTGATCACTTCATTGACCCAAACTAATAATCTCTATTCAATTCGGATGGATCATTTTAACCTTCAAAGTGTTAGTCTTGTGTCCTGCTTCAGCTTTAAGTTTAAATATATAGCTGATAATTTATAAAAAGTTAATCTGAATGAATTAAAATTTAAAAAATAAACCAGTTAGTATAAAGCAATAACTTAGTAGCAAATAAGTTGTGACCCAATGATTATGAGACAAATGAGCTAGAAAATTCAGAAAAAACTGTTTATGGGGCTTTGTAAAATGTCACTGTCAAAATAATAAGCTTCATGATTCGATATAATTGAGAATCTAGTGACATTAAGTTCTTTGTTAGCACCGATTTGGCCTATATAGATTTTCTTAGTTCCTATACTATTTATTTAAAACACCAACTAAACTTAAATAAATGATAATTTAATGAACCTTTGCTTGACAGGATTTACAAAGGCAATTTGTTAGACTCTATGCAAACGATGATCTTTCGATTGAAATGGTTGAGGAAACATTAAAAGCCTCCTTTTCATCAGCTTCAATAGCTAACAAAGGCAATAATAATACATCCAAATATAGGTCGAATCAACGATCAGACACTACTTCAGCTTTTATTTCTCAAATGTCACTAACAACCAATCAAATAGCTAAACACAGCTTATCTAAGACAAAATTTCCTAATGTAATCGATTAAATTTTGATATTTTAAAACACTAAAATGCACAATTTAAATTGTTTTTGCAGGTGGAAATTAATAACCAAGTTGGGGTTGTATGGAATTTTGATCTTTTAGGCTATCATAAATTGAACAAAGATGTTTTGGTTAGAGTTGGCTATACCCTTTTGACTGAAGTAGTCTCACAATGGGATTGCTTTAAAGACACTCTTGTGAATTTCTTGACTACTGTGGAAAGCAAATATATAGATAATCCCTATCATAACAATGTTCACGCTAGCATGGTAAAGCTGAGGTTAATGTTTTGTTATTTTAGTTGAATATAACTCCCAATATAAAATGCTCACAGGTTGGGCATTCCGTAATTTGTATGGCTAAAATGTTGAAAATGCTTAAACCGTAAGATCTATAATAAATAAAAGAAAAACAATAAAATTAACAATCAAGGCTTTTTAATTTTTATACAGTATGACTCCTTACGAGCATAGCTCATTAGTTGTTGCGGCGCTTTGTCACGATATTGGACACCCCGGTCGAACTAATCTATTTTTTCAAAATTGTCTAGATTCTATAGCAATAGTTTATAATGACGTTTCTGTATTGGAGAATTTCCATGCATCTCTAACTTTTCGTATACTAGAATGGTAACACTACAAAAGTATAAATTAATGAATTTTCAATTTTCACTAGTAATTAAGCAGTGTAATAAGCCAACTTATTTTATTCAAAGTTATGCTAAATAATCATTTTTTAAACGATCCTTATAATATGCGCTATAATTTATCTCTACAGCGAGGAGAACAACATCTATAGCTTTTTAAACATAGAAGTTAGTTGTTAGATATTCTATGATTTTCAATATAAATTGAGTCTTGAAAATACCTTAAACAATGCTAAATTTTTTTGTTCAAATAGGAATTTAGGATTGTGCGAAGATCGATAATAGAGTTGATTCTTGCGACTGATATGCGTGGCCATTTTGAAAATATTTCAAGATTTAGAGTGAGTAAATTGTTGTGCAATTTTATAAATTCATAGCAATGTCTAGAATATGACCAAAACTATCCGAAAATTGAAATAACTACATTTTAATCTTTTTACCCTATACTCAAAAATATACAACTTTGAAAATAATAATGACTCTAATCGTTGAATTTTTCGGGCATATTACTCAGGTAAGGAAAAACTCACCAGAGTTCGATTTCATGAGAAACTATGACGATCGTTTGATAGTTGGCAAAATTCTTATGAAATCAGCTGATCTGAGTCATTCTGCTGTTGAGTGGGAACAACACTTTCAGTGGGCTTGCCTTGTTGTGGAAGAATTCTATAATCAAGTGAGTTTATCATCTAGTAATCAAACAATTGTCAACTTATAATGTACTATATCATAAGTATTAAGCATAAAAAAACTAGTTGTCAAGTACAAGTAAAATTTAATTTAGATATACAATTTTAGTTATTTATTAAGCAAGTAAAAAAAGATCTCGACTGCGGGCTTCTCACGATGTTATCTATAAAACAAATAAATAATTCAACATTATCTAAGTTTATTCGTAAATTGTACTTATTTTTTTCTGGGACATTTCTTATAAAATTTCAATTGTCAAGTACTAATTTAAATCATTACTTAATTATTGTTAAAAAGGGAGATGAAGAACAATTTTTAAACATTCGCATTTCTCCACTTTGTGACCGATCAAAGAACCCAGAGTTAGCACTCTCGCAACAAGGCTTTTTGGAATTTGTAGTAATGCCACTACTAAAAGAGTTGGCCGATATTGATTCTTCAGGAGAGATTGAGTAAGTTTAAATTTTTCAAAATTAATGTTAAATATAAGAAACTTATTCACTGAAAATGAGTGTAATCTCAATTATTGCAATGTACTATTTGGTTTTTAATAATCAAGTACAACAAAAAACTTTGTAAAAATTGTAAAGTTTAGTAGTCTTCATAAAATTTATTAAATTTCAAAGATCAAACATTCTAGAATCCAGGCTTATATGTTAAATATAACAATTTGATAACAGGAATAAATTAATAAAGAATGTCGAACACAACCAAGAGGAGTGGAAAAAGTTAGATGATAATAAAAAGGAGATAAAAATACCGAAAAAGATCACCAATCAAACTGATCGCACTTCCATTGATTACCTAAAAATCTTTAACTTAGACCCTATGATTGAAGCTGAGATAAAGAGAAATGAGATTACAAAAATTCCCACATTCCAAATATACAGCAGTAACCTTAGAAATTTCAATAAAAATGTTGAGGAGTCTTGTTCTAGTTCACCAATAAGTCTAAACAGTACCACAAATTTCAATGGGAAAGAAAATTTTGAATAATTTCCAATTAAAATCCATAATAAAATTTGAATCAGCATTTTTCTTGATAAACTTATTTAAAATTATTTTAAGCAAATTTCTAGCGGTTTGAGTATATTCTAAGCTTTTTTGTTTAAGTATGTAACTAATTAAAAATTTGATAGAGAAGGTAAAAGTCTATATATCTATTTTTTGTAAAATCTTGATGGAAATAACTTTTTGTACACAATAGAATAATTTATAAAAGAAATTTCGGATCAAAGAACTTAATAAAAACTAATTATATTTGCTAAGTAGATATTACATCAAACATTTGTTTACTATGTACAAAGTTAAAGCCTAATTAAGATTTTTTTTAATATATATTGTCAGATTAGTCATTTAAAATAATTTTACATAGATATCAATTTAAAAGATAATAAAAATGTTACAAATTTTAATTATTAAAGGGTAGGGCTGTGTTAATCCTTAGTTATCAATTACATTTTAGAAAAACTCTGATAATTAATAATGGCGACACCATTACTAATACATACTTTACTGCTATTCATGTTAGTAGTTTTGAAGTAGATAGTATTGCTATTCATTTTCCACATTTCAGTAGATATTGTGTCTCCAGGTGTCACAGTGCTACTAAATCTAGCAGATATTTCCTTAACAGCTTCTGGTTTATTATTGCATGCTAGTTTAACTATACCTGTAGAAAAAAAAGTATAAGCAATAATGCTATTAAATTGTATAGCCATTGTATTTAAGAAGAAGCAGTTAACTAATTGGTTTTAAGCTTAAAAGAGTAGCAAAAAAAGAAAGTTGGAATATTGTAAGATTCATATCTTTATCAAATCTTTATGTATAAAATTATAACTGAATTATAAATCTTAGGTAGATTTTAACAGTCATAATGATACTAAAGCAATAGTTTTATGCAATGTGAAAATTCAAATTGTCATAAATACTTTGTGTATAATGTAGTAAATTCAATACCAATCCTAATATAAATTTACCATGAATTGCAATTCCATAAAAGCACAACCCATGTAAAATTGGGCGAGTAAAACCACCCATAGCAGCCATGTTGGGATCTACATGAAGTGGATTATAATCACCTGAAAGGCGATATATAAGTGCCTGGTCAGAAGTGGTTAACTTTGTATAAGTGAAGTCTGCAGGGCGATTTGGAAATTTTATATTTTCTTGGTTGGATGATTTGGTTCCACCAAAACCTCCTACAAAGTTTTTTAAAGTGTTTTAGTCATATCAAGAATGGAAAGATTAAAGATCAGCAACGACTCAATGTTATTAAAATGATGTAAGTGTGTTTTAGATTAATTAACATTAAGATAAAGGCAATGGGCTTTATAAAAATTTTGGATAAAAATAAATATGAACGAAGACGCATAGTGAATTTCTATGATAAATCCTGTCATATATTCAGAATAAGGTATTTATAATTCAAATCTATATTATAGGTTTCATATATTAATCTACCTATTCCTCGAATAAAGAGAGACGTTTGATTGTTGCAAATCGGTGAGTGATCTTCGGCATCATATGTTGCTATTTCAAGGACTACAAGGGCTCCAGACTTTTTATCGCTTACACTTTTAATAAAAGCAGTTTGTTCAACAGTTGCATTTGCAGGAAGAGGTTTATGTATTGTGATTTTCTGTTCACCATGCAATAATCTCATTACATTGAACTCAGGCATACCTAGTGAGGGTTGGGAACAAAATTAATGAAAATGGTAGAAACCAAATTGTTGTTAGTTATAGGTATTAATATCGAAATAAGGAAATTTTATCATTAAATCCATTTTATTTATAAATGTTTATCAAGCAGTGAAATTCTTATATTAATATTGTTTAATCAATTAGTTTTGATATTAAAATTCAATTCTAGTTTAAATTGGTTTAAAGGCATACTAAATAAGTTGCAAAGTATAAGTCTCAAGTAATAAAAAAATTAACAAATTAATTATCAATAATATACCAGGACAATCTTCTAAACTCATAAAATTTGTAAAGAGATCAGGTATGACAGTGGCATATCCAGGTAAAACTGAGAAGTCTTCAGAATTCTCATAGGTATACTTTAAGTCTTCAGGGTCGGTTGAGTCCTATTGATTTCATATTAATATATAAGATATGTGAACGTTTATATAGATTAATGTTTTTAAAATAATAGAATCGAAGAGGATCTGGGTAATACTTGCAATTTCGATATAAAAGTTGTAAAAACCAAATCAAAAAAAATGAAAAAAGTAAAAAATTCTAAATTATTAAAAGTAATTCTTTCAAATTTAAATCTGGACATCATCTAAAAGTGAGTTAAAAATTTCAGAATTATGTATTAGCTATCAGTAAAGGTTCAGAATTTGAGCTATAGTTTGAGCTATATAAGCTTTAACGAGATTATCAACAGGAAAATTAGATTCCATTAAACTCTTCAAATATGAATGTTAAAAAGCAAATAATTATCAAATGAAATTGTTACTGATGCTCGGATATGGAGTTTGAGGGTTACACTTAAGAAAATACTTAGAATAGCTATTTATTTAATGTCATGGCTCTTAATACTTAGTAGGATGAGCGGAAAAGAAAGTTAAGTTCTGTATTATTGAAATAATTATAAATTAATTCCAATAATTTAGCTTATTAGAGAAAAACTATCAAGCTTAGTGAATTAAATCAGTTTATTGGTTCAAGTTGACACAAGTTTCAACAAATAATAAAATTAAAACATTATCAAATAACTTGAGAACAAGTAATATGTAAAAACTGATGGATATATAGACAAATTATAGTTCATATAAACAACATAAGAGTAAATATTGTTAGCAAGTTAACTGACTGATAATTTGAAAATATTTAAATTCATATCTTAGGGTAGCTCTTTTGTGAAATGTGATATACCAAATTATTTCATGTACTTATTCCCAAATCATCAATTACATATTTCTCGAGCAGATTTGGTGAGTGACCCTTAAGATATAGTATGAATGAGAATATAATGGTCCTAATCTCTCTCATTTATCTATCCTATAATATTTACCTGAGAGGCGCCAACGCCCAGAGCATATAAAATAGTGTCCTTGAAACTGTAGCTTTTGGTTCCTTTTGACAAGACATACCCTTCACATAAAGATGGGATGACTTGTGAGGGTTTGTGCATTATGTATTCAATCGAGGAGTGGAAAATAAATCTATACGATTTTATATTTTTGTTTATGATCTAAGATTTCGGTATTATATAAATCTGATATGACGTTACGTGTTCTGTCTGCAATCATTTTTACCAATATCTAGATATGTTAAGCCATGTTAAAAAATTAAAATTTCAGGCACTAAAATTTATGCTAATAGAATTAATTTTAATTATATTAGATAACAGCCGCTTTTTGAAATGTAGATTCATTGTTAATTTAACCACAGACCTCTTGTCACCTTTGGTAATTCATATGAAATAAATATACGTAACCCGAGCTGCAAGATTGTTCGTAATACAAAACTGTAAAGATAGCTAACAGTTTGCCAATGTGTATCATAAAATGTCATTAATTTATTGCTTTAGATTTACCATTATAATGCTTAAATATTATTCTTTTTAGGGTGACATTATTACCATTTTTTAAACGAGTTATTATATTTTAGGCTTACCTTTACAATTTTTAAATATTTAGTAAAAAAATTGAGCATTTAAAAATTTTAAATACACCTAAAATCGCATGTGATATCTACATTGAATATATTGAAAGAGCATACATAATATACACAACAAAACATCAAATACTACAGAAACATTAAACATAATATAAATATAAATTCATTACTCACTCAATATTTTTTGAAATCTTCCGAAGCACAATATATCTAGAATTTTCCTACGTCAGATACACACTATTTATAAGTCAGAATTATAATACACACTACTAGCTTCCTTCATCAATTGTTCATAATATAACTTATGAATCTAGGAATTATCTATGCAACTGTGACATCTGTTAGACCTAAGCACTTGTATGCTCAGAGAATAGCTCGGAAATTAGTCAGATTGCTTAATTTCGAAACACAATTGTATATAACAACCTAATTATGTTGAAAATAAATATAAGAAAATTTTCACTGACATATATATTCTCTTTTTTGTTTATATATTTGCTCTAATTGCATAAAATAGTGTTTACTGCTCTAATTTATATAGACGGAAATTGTTAGTATTTACTTCTTATTATTTGAACTTATAAGCAATTAATTATATAAACTCGTTGTAACCAAGTCTAGATCCCTCTTATATTAGCTTAAGAGCTATTTACTCAGCTTATCTTTTAACTGTAACATTACATTCATTTACTCATCATATGAATACTTTGCTCTAGCACTACTAAAATCATAAAATAATTATCTCTTAATTTTATTCAATTTTGTTTTATGGTTTCATTTTTAAAACATTAATATGCATTTTCAATACTGGGTCTTATTGTTTTTAATCCAATTTGCTTACTTTTAATTTTATTATTCATATATCAATACGTATAAACAAAGCCTCATGAAAGAGAATTCGAATCGAAATGATTATATCATCCTTCTGGTTTATCTAATTTTGAAAAATATACATGCGAAACTCGTCAAAACTTTTTAATTTAATTACACATTGATACTTTTCATTAGAATTCCCACCCTTATATTAATAACTAGGGCTCCATACAATTCGAAAACTGAAAACATTTAAAATGCTTATCTTTTGTCTTGAGCAAATATCATACCAAGATCCTATGAAATTTTTTTAAAACAAAACCAAAAATAAAATTTAACAATTGTACATTAGAAAGCGAGACAAACTTGTGATCCAAGAGAAATATCCTCATATAAACTTAAAATTTATTATATTTAAATAGTTTGAGAGAGCAAACCTTCCTTTGCTTATTCTAAACCCCAAAATTCAATTTCTAATGAGCTTCACTGAACCCTAATTACTGAGCTAAGGCCTTTTTAATCCGTTAAACTTACATACCAAAACTTTCATTGAACAGAATAAGTTTTATAGGAGTCAAATCAATAGAAGTTCTTCGAAGCAACGCATTATTTATTCTATTCAGACATAAAAAACCTCTAAAATAAGCAAATTGTAATTAGTTTAAGATCCATAAGCAACTAAAGATGATTACTTTTACTAGGCGCTTCTGCTTGTCACTTCGAACGACAAGCTTGATAAATAAGATTTCGCCAGCCACTTTCAGCAGATCTTTTGCTCATTCTTCTAACTTCTTTTCAGCTTTCTCGACAAATAGTAAAGAATCTTCATCCAATGTATCGCAAGCCCTTTCACAGACTGAGAAACCTTCAACTGACAACTTTCATAATCTATCACAACCTAGTACCACTCCAGATCTTCAATCTCATACTCCATCCGATACCAGCACTGCAACAGCCCAATCTCAAACTTTTTCAAGTCCCTGTACATCTCCTGCGAACACCATTAAGAGTAGCGAAACCCCAACGGGATATCAAAAGCCGGTTGCTTTTGAGAATCCCAAAGATTCAAAAGATTCGACTAAAGAATTAGAAAAAGACACAAAAGCCGAAGAAAACGAAATTGGATCTTTTATTTTTCCTAAACAAGTCATTGGGGTAACGCAATCGAATGAAAAAACAGAAAATGAAGATAAAGGATCTAAGGATGGTGAGTATGGCTTTCGCTATCATGGACCAGAGCCTACACGATATGGAGACTGGGCTCACAAGGGACGTGTATCTGATTTTTAAGTCAAGTTTTTGCTAATTGGAAAATGCTGATTTTGATTCCAATTTACATCAAGTATAAAAAGAATATTTTATCAAATCAGATACTTAGAGTAATGGAAATACTAAAAAAGCCAGAAATTTGGGACTTCACCGAGAATCACTGTTGCATCAAAAAAGATTATATTTTTTATATTATAGTAGATTTTACTTAAAAATCCATTACCTTCAACTTAAAATATTTAGTAGAATTATCTCATCTTTCTGTCAAATATGTAACCTACAATTGAGAGACTAATTACTTTAGCATTTTTATTTATAGAATATGTTTCCCATGAAATATAAATGAAAAAAGAATTTATAATTCTTATTTATAATATAATCTATTAGAGAAAGATTAAATCTCGTCTGCATTTTTTCAAACCTATTTCAGATTATTTATTACCCAAAATTAACACATCAATGAATTCTATATAAAATTTACTTGTATGATCAATAACTTTATAACATTCTTATACATTTATTTAAAAATGTTACAGGTCTATTTGTTTATCATACAGTTACAAAAAAATAGTACAATTGAAACATATACATGTTTCTATAATAAAATTAAACTTTCAGGTTTATCTACAAAGGGTTTCACTGAATTGCAAATCTTAATCCATTTTAAAAATAATACAATACCTTATTATAAATGACACCGATGCTCTAAGGAAAACATGAATGGATTATTATTGATTTGATCTGACTCTTGACAATATTGTTCTCTTTCCTTTCACGGTATTCCATTTCAGATACACTCATGATGAACTTACAAGAGTTTCCCATCAATAAAATAGATCACCCTCAATACTGTTATGTGATTCAAAAGTGTAATCATCACTCCGATTTGATTTGATTTTGTAAAAATCTTCCGAGAGTGTGCGGCCTGACATATCTTCAGCTTCAATTACTTCATCGATCTTCTCTTTATTAGGATAAAAGGGCTCATTATTGTGGAATATATAATTTTTTATTGATATAGGTGTTTCTTGATAAAAGGTCTGTGTGAAAATTTATAAAGTCAAACTTAGATTATAAAAAAATACAAGCCTAAAACAATTTTAATAGAGCGTTTAGATATAGCTCTGACTGATTGAATGAATTTTAAAGAATTTTTCATATATGCTTTTAAAAAGATTTGGATAGATTTAAATTTTAAGCTGAGTATAAAGCTACTTGATAAACATATATCCTAATTTAATATCAATGTGTTGTATAAATCAGTTTATTGAAGTAGAAGCCAATATTTTAATGAATTTCGATAGTGTTTGTTATGTGATCCTTTTTTCATGTATAATAATAACTAGAAGAGAAATACCATAACGGGGGTATTCTTGCCATCAGCTAAGTCAGCATCCTCAGTCTTTCTCAATAATCCATTTTTTGCCGATAACCTTTTATTCGAGTATATATTTGCTCCATTTTCAGAGATGATTTGACCCTGTGTTATAAATTTTGGTAATTCATAAATATTAAATTTAACTATATTAAGAGAGTTAAATAACAATTGTTACTTAAAATCATCCATTTGCTTTTATAATGCTCACTTTATTTGAACAAGTATTACTTAAGAATTGTTTGTTCTTTATTTCTCAAAGTGATATATCAATAAACATTTCGTGACGTATTTATATAATTTTTTATATATCTTTGTGAATTATGTTTTTGGTTTGTTTATAAATCAAAATTTGTTAATAGTATTTTAAAGAGATGCATATATATATATTGGTTTATCGTTACTTGTAAAGAAATAATATTTTTGAAGCTTGTAATCGATGCAGCATCTTGACAAATTATGGATCCATTGGCTACAATATCACCAGATTTACTTTCTAACATAGCTCTATCTTCAATAAATATATCACCAATTGCTAATGAAATAGCTGATAAGCACAAAAGAATTCTTAAAAGATTGTGCCATTATATATGTGTATATAATTGATAACAATTTAATTCATAGATTTAAATATCGTATTTATCTTAATTCAGATAAAATACAATTAAGTCAATTCCAAATACATAAAATTAAAGAGTGCTCAAATTGACTTATTATTTGCAACTCAAAGAATTCTCATATATTTCAATTCAAAATGGAAGCAGCATTCAATTCTTATTAGTATTAGGTTTAAATTCATCAAAATGAATCTAAGATAGTGAGACTAACCTTCAGCAACTAATATAGAGCGCTCATCAAGGTAGAGTATATGGCCACCTATTTTGACCTCACCATTTACATTACACATTGACCTACCTTCACTAAGAAAATCACTTACTACAAATAACCTGCCCATTTCTATCCATAGTGAACTCTTTGAGAATAGATCAATACGCTCAGCAAATATATCGTTTTTAGCAGCAACAACACTACTCCTACCGGTAACTACTAATGCTTTATCGATTAAGATAGGGCCCACTGTAACTGCTACTTGAGAATGTTGAGTTAATAAGAGTGAGCTCTGATTCAATAATAAACCATTGGTGCCCCAAACAGCCAAAGTTGATGATCCACAGATTTCTACCCATTCTGCATGAGCTTGTAGGCTACCCCTAATAAGTACAGAAGAGCGATCAATAAATAATGTTGGTGTGTGTTCAGTAAGGAACTTAATAGGATCTATCTTATGAACATCTGGGCTATTATAATCATACACATTTAAGTATTGATTATATGATGAATGGCCATGTGGTGGTGGCCTACATGAACTCTTAAAATCTGATGATTTATCATTTATACAAATTGGATCCATGGTCATATTTCCAGAGACATTAACATCGCCCTCAATAACAACAGCTGAACCAAATCCAAAAAAAACTGCTCCACCTACATTCAAGCCACCCTTCTTACAATTTAATGAAGATGTAATAAGTTCAACCCTTCTCTCTACATTCAGAGTTGTGGTTTCAATTGAGATAGATGACATACCACTTAGATTAAGGTGTTTAGTTCTGAAATTGTTCCCCCATACGATGAGTGAAGAAGCTTCTTCGAGTGAAACTTCATTGGTATAAAAATCACCCATAATTTCACATTGGCTACCATCAAATAACCTTATAAATGTAGAGTTAGTATGAGATGTGACCAAAATGAAACTTTGATCTAATGCTTCTGTTGTGTGTGTTATATCTAACTTTCCACCAACAATTGCTTTGCTTGAGTCAAATACTGCTAAAACTGATGAGTATAACGAGTTTGCATAAATTATCTCACTTGCATCATTCACTGAATCCAAATTATACATAAGAAAATAAAAGAAGGTGTTCTATTCAATTTATGTATTAATAGGATAAATATCTTGAGCTCAAATATCAATGATTATAAATATATATATTTCTGGGATATGTATATATATATATGCTCATATTTATTTTGTGTATATACCTTGTACGATCGAAGAAACGAGTGTCAAATCACGGATAAAGAGAGAAGAAGCATGTTGAACTACAATTTGAAAAACGTGACTATAGCCAATACCATTAAAGGCTATTATACCAGAGTCTGAAGAAATCAGCCCAAGTCCTGAAAAATTTGTTAAAATGTTACATACATGCAGTAAAGTAAGGTTAAGTGAGTATTTTATGCAAAATTATTAGTGTATATACATCCAGTACAGTATATAGAATAACTTTTATATGCATTTGACATAAATTAATAAAATATTTTAACCACTTTCCATGGCAGTAAATAAACGTCCACATAGAGAATAAAGAGATGCGCCACCTTCCATGAGTACACCTTGTTCAGAGTTTAAGTTTCCATATATAATGATCGAAGCTCCATTGTGCCCTAGAATTTGGCCTACATACACATCACCGATACTCTCTAGTCTTTCTTCTGATTCTTTAGCTTCTTGGGTACTATTATTTCTCTTCCTTGCCTCATCAGTTCGCTTTTCTAGTAAAGCTTTAAGTGAATTGTTTGATCGACTCTTGTCTGTGTATGTACTTTGTGTTATACCAATTTCTGAATTCTTAGACTGCTGTGCTGAGTTATTTTTGGTTTTAGAAGGCTCTTCTAAAGGATATCCAAATGAACTCAAGTATGGACAATTAAGCTGTAGATTCATAGGCTTCCCAGTGTTCAGAGCGTCGCGAGCGTCGAAAATTTGGAGTGGTGTATTAGGCCTAAAATATTGCATTTCAGATGGATATGAAAATGTCAATTTATACTGTATATCTACATCATTTTGGGGCTTAGGTGAATCTAGTGTGTCATTTACTGACAAACTGGAAATATTATTATCTATTGAGGCGGTGTTTGAAAATATACTCTGCCTCATTCCCCTTACACCAACTCTTACTTTTGAGCCTGCATCAAGGCTTATTTCACCTGCATATAGACTGCCACCGACTGTGAGGCTACCAACAACCCAAACATCTGCGTTTGGAACGATTAAGTCTGTTGGGTAAATTAAATCATAGATACTACATCTAAATATCATGTGTTGATGGTGCTCTTCATATATTGTTGAAGAGTTAAAGCCTGTTGTGACCGCCAAGTTCTGGTTAACATACATATCTCCGCAAATGTTTATATCACCCTGTAAGAAATAGTGCTTACACAAAGGATCATCAAGTAGTAGTCCAATTGTATTATCTAGATGTGGTTCAGGTTTTTGATAAGGATAACTTGCTTTTAGGTCATTGTAAGTATACGGAGCATGGGGAAAATAGGATGGATTTCTGCTATAAAAGCTTTCGAAATGTTCACAAATTTCACCATCATAAAGCATAGGAAGGTTCAATATCTTCAGAGTCTCGGAGAAGTGTGTCTGTGATAGCCCAATGGCAAGGATATTCCGTACAGATTTGCCATCAATTTCTAAAAATAATTCACATATTTTCTATTGTGCTATAAAGCGATCAAAAACGAAATGTATGTACTCAATTTCAATTTTGACTTAATTAACGATTAATATCCAATTTTTATAGATATTGTGTTATTTATATGAATCTAAGCAAATGTATGATTAGGGATCAAAATTTAAAAATTATGATATGATTAACATTTCTGATTCAGGTTTTAGATGAAATCATATATCTTGTTGAAGTAAATGAGAATTTTAACATAAAGCTTTGAGTTCATAGCTTCAATTGAACTCTTTGAAATTTTATATTTTTTCTCAACTTAATTAAAAGTACAAGCATTTTTGATATAAATCTCCTTTTTATTAACTAGTAAGAAAATACTAACCACTTTTAGGTTTTCCATTTGAATATGGTAAAAACACCAAAATGAGGATAACCGTTAGAATTTGATAGAGCTTTGATAGTTTAAAGTTCTTCATATGCGATAATTATCCAAAGTCAACCAGCTAGTCAAGCCTGATAAAATATCCAAAACAAAAAGAATTCTCACAGACCCATTACAATCTGGAACAAGTTAGAGTCTTGCGGAAACAAAATAAAAGAAATTTTTTGTTTTATATTAAAGGATTGACAAATATTACGAAATCAATATGTTGGATGTGTTGATAAAACATTAATTAACTATTTGTTGAAATGGGACAACTTTGATTAGCTACGAATTAATTAGGTGTTATGGGAAGTTATAAAGGATTAGCGAAATGGTGAAATCCGTTGGAAAAGATAAAAAAAATCAAAATTGTTCAGATACTTGGGAAATGTTGGAATTATCAAAATGATTAAAATTGTTTAAATTATTGGAAAATATTAAAGTTGTTGGGAATATGTCGTAAAATGTTGAAAATTATTGGAATTGTAAAGAATACATTGAATTAAATCGTGTTGGAATTTTTCTAAACTCTTTAAAATTATCGAAAACTATCGAGACTGATTAAAAGTTGTTGAGGGCATTTAAATGATCTAACATTTATTATTTATTTTGATTCGATATACAAATGTTGTTAAAATTAAATATAAATTGTTTGTATCTTCAATCTGTAGAAATTTGGTACAGTTAGAATGCAAAAAATCTTCGATTAAATTATTTCTATACAATGATGTTTTATAGGTGTGTTTGATAAAGGCAATGATTTTCTATGATTCCTAAAATGTGTAGATGGTTGTTTATATATAAACAAAACTGAGTGTGTGTATATGTGTTTTACAAAATTTAGTATATATATATATATATATATGCTATAAAGCTTAGTATGCGTATATGTATGTTAGAAAATTTTGTATCTAGGCATATATATATAAATATATTATATGATATTTGATATGTGTATGTGTGTGCCGTAGGATTATAAATAATATGTATGTATGTGTTTTATTATCTTTAGCATGTTTATATCATACACTCTTTGACATATAAGCTTGTCTGTGTATATTAATAATCTTTAGTGTGTGTGTAAATATTTAAAATTAGTATTATAATGTGTGTTTAATATGTTGAAATATTTCTAGTTAGAAACCTAGTATGTAACCAATGTTTGAAATGAGTGTAATTTTCTAGATATCAAATGATTTTCTTAGTAATTTGTATATAAGGTGAGGAATCTAAATGTGTGTATATTCACAGTATATATATATTTATATATGTCTTAATTAAGTTATGCGTGTTATAGTTATATTTATAGCTTAGCTATATATGTTGAGTGAGTTAACTGTATTTACAAAATAATGTCTTGAACTGTGTGTATACAAAATACTATTCAATTAGTTTAGATAATATATATGTGTGTGTGTCATAGTTTCTATAAAATTCATATACCTAAGTAAGTTATATATTAATTTATAACTTAGTGATAGTGTGTACATATGTAGGAAGCCGGAAAAATGGTGTAAATTAGTGTATGTACGCAAATTATTGTATAAGATATATATATATATATATATATATATAAAAGTATATATTATGTATATTAAATGTTTGAAGAGTAAAGCAGTTTGTTGGAAATAACGTATAAAATAAGATATAGGTGATTTGTGTGTATTCTGAATGTAGCACAATGTGTATCAATAAATTTGTGTGTAAATATGTAGGTGTGTGTATGAGTGTGGTTATGTATGTTTATTAAATTATATTTAGGGTTTTATGTATAAGATGTGTGTGTGTAAGTAGGCGTATAGTAATTATGTGATGTGTATCTGTGTAAAGGTGTTAGGTAATGTGTTCAGTTTGATTCATATAAAGTGTGTGTGTGAGCATATAAGTGAATGGTTGTGTAGATCAACAATGTGTGTCCCAAAAAAGTATATAGTAATTTAAATTTGTGTTTGTGTGTGTTTCATGTATAGTTTAATGAGATTAGTTTTAAGATGTCTTTTTGTATAAAATATGAAATGGTGGGGAAAATTGAGGTGTGCGTGTGTTTCATTATTACAATGGTGTCAATTATTTGTGTGAAAAATTAATGGAACCTGCAAAGTAGGGGTAGGATGTGTGTGTGTGCAATTTTTTAAAAGTTTATTAGCAATCTAAATGCATGTGTGTGTGTGTGTGTATGTGGCTTATGATTAGCTAGTGTATTTGTTAGTGTCCTTCATAGTTGTGTGAATTACAAGAGAATGTGTATGCGAAGCTTAATCTATCATATTCGCATTGACTTATGATACTAATAAAACTTTATAGCATAAATTTTGCACACACACACAAAGCTTACAAATACAGCCTCTATCTTTGACCCTTTTACACTCAACTCAAAGTGAATAGTAATTTGTAGCTTAGGTAAACTAGTAATTATACATCAACTTGTAGACACATATTAAGCACATCTAAATCTATTTGATTCACACACTAACATAACACATACACACATATTCTCACACAAAACGTATGCACATGCATATACACACATTGGAACTTAACATTATACACATCGATAAATAAGCGCACACGTACGCATTGGTACACACACTCACACACACTCACACACACACTCATATACTCACAGACAAACACCCACACATCCACACACCCACCCACACATACACACACACATACATACAGACAGACACCTCAGGACATAATAAACACCAACAAGTTTAACTTTAAAATAATAACACAGATAGTAAGCATAAAAACAAGCAATCAACCATTTATAGGCACGCAGCTAGCACACACAACAAGCCCACATAATTAACCAACACACTCACACACAGCGCACACGCACAAAGCTTAATAAATATAACGCACACATATATACAATACACCCAAAAAACATACGCACCCCCAACAAATATATAGACACACATGAAATAAACCCACTCATTATACACATGCACATAGATAGCACACATCACCCAAACAGCACACATCAAGCACATATCACACACATCACATATGTTACACACTTCAGATACTCTAATTATACTACCTACAAAAACACAACATATTCACATAATACAAAAGAAAGTACAAACACACACACACACCATACACACACATAATTGCAAAAAATTACAAATATTTTTTGCATACACCCTTTAAACAAGTTAGCAGATAACACCCTCCTGGTTACACACTACACACACACCGATTTCAGGCTAACTTTTTTAATTTTAAATACACACATATATATTAACAAAATAGTGTTTACACACACCTGGTAGAATGTTGATACTATACAATCTAAATACACACACCAAGTACCTTAAAACTCATCATTTCTAATGTGTAAATTCCTAAATGTGTAGATACTTACTAGAATTTATGCTAACACAAGTATCCCAACTCACTCATTTACACACACAACATAATTACACCTACTCAAGTTTTATCCACAGCACACACACGGCCACATGTATTAGCACATACACACAGTTACAAGTATTAGCGTACACATATGGTAATAAGTATTTGCAAACACACAAAGGTTCACACACATTAGCACACGCATAAATTTATACACACACACACACTTACACATATTATTACATATACTCAAATAACACACACAAACTTATACATACAAGGCTACACACATAAGCATAAAAATAATAAATAGTGTCTAACAATACACATAAGATCATCTGTAATATACGCATTTTAATACTTTTTTATTTACACACACACATTCAATATTTCAAATATATATATTCACACATTCACAGAACTCTCTACACACACTTTTCTAAATAGGAATATTGACATAAATTGACCAATAGGCCTGTCACACACATTTACACACATCAAAGTATAGTCCTTATGGTATGCACACACATTTTATTACATGCACTATCACAACTCCACTCACACACCCAAACCTTACACACACACCTCATTAGACACACTTTTACCTTTTACAAACCATCACACACACACCCATATTAATGGACCCCACAACACAGCTTATCATACAGACACAGCCTACATACCCACATATACACACCTCAACACACATATACACACATCAACACATATGCACACCTCAACACACATGCACAAACACTTGCAAACACACACACTTACAAATATACACACTTGCACATACACACACATATGTACACACACACACACACATATACTCACACACATGTAAACATACACATACATCTACACACACAAACATATGCACACACACACACACAAACATATGCACACACACACACACAAACATATGCACACACATACACACAAACATGTGCACACACAAACATATGCACACACACACACACAAACATATGCACACACACACACACAAACATATGCACACACACACACACAAACATATGCACACACATACACAAACATATGCACACACATACACAAACATATGCACACATACACATTAACAAACATGTGCAAAAACACACACACACACACACACACACATTTCCACACCTTGTTTATTTTTTATATACTCTTGATCATTTTACCGTATACTATATAAATCTCTTAATATATATTTACATTATAAATATATATGTATATGTGCGTATAATCTAAGCACATAATATATATATATATGTGTGTGTGTGTGAATAATATAAACACATAATATGTTTGTGTGTATAAATAATACAAATATATAAAATGTATCTGCTTGAAATCTATTATGTGTAGATTATATATATATATATATATATATATATATAAATATATATTGTATGTATTACATATTTATTTTATTCAAGATTGCTTAAGCGTATGTGTGTGTATAATTGAACATGGATAGTGTTAGTGTGAGGTTAGTGTGTGTGATATATATATATATATATATTTATATATTATTGTTGAGATGTGTAACTAATTATATATATATTTATATATTATTGTTGAGATGTGTAACTAACTATATATATATATATATATATTTATATATTATTGTTGAGATGTGTAACTAACTATATATATATATATATATATATATATGTGTGTGTGTGTGTTTGTCTATTTCTATGTGTATATATCCGCTTATATAATTGTATATTTTTGTTTAAATTTTATTTTGTTAAGATCTAATCTTGATAGTATACACATTGACCCATTTTTACACATTGTGAGTGATTGGATTGACTGTAAGTTGCAAATACACACACATCAAAACATATTTCAACACACACACAATTTATCTAGTGATGGCCCTAACACACACATACTCAAAGATGAAATATACTCACAGTCTAACAATCTTAAACACACACATCCAATCGACACTAAACACATACATAATTATACACATGAAGCATCAAGTACACACACACATTTAGAAAAAAATGTGTGTGTATTAATTATTGATTTTATAAAACAAATCATTCAAATAAATGAAAGTGATGATCTTTGTACACACACACATTTATATGACCCTTACAATCTCCAATATTTAAAAAACGCACTTACACACTCCAAATTTTGGGAAAATTACAACACACTGTATATACATTATTTGAACTCTAAAGAATGTAAGTAGTATATATAATATATTCAAAAAAAAAATTATTAATCTTTAAAAGATACAATTTACACACACCTAAACATACACACATACAAAATCAAATTTACACATCCTACACACACCATTCTACATACATTTTTTTAGGACTCCACCTTGAGTCAATACACACACACAGACTCACATATATATATATATATATATAATTACATTATACACACATACACACACATATATATATATATATATAATTACATTATACACACATACACACACATATA
>JADHZB010001800.1:0-13742 GCA_015657535.1 Nephromyces sp. MM_2019
GGAAGGAGGAGGAGAGGCTGAACACAGGGGAAAAACAGAGCGAAAAAAAGGAGGAGACACAAGAAAAAGAAGAGGAATAGGAGAAAGATGATGAAGAAAAGGAAAAGAAGACACACACGCACACATCTCTATAATTATATATCCCTCTATATATAGGGGCGACGAAATATGAAGATATATACCACTAGGTGTATACAAAGAAAATTCAGTGCAATACACTCACTATCACAAAGCCGAAAAATCTATCACTCTGTTTCTAATACAAAGGATTGCTATGACTCACTGAATAAATCTAAGAATTACAAGATCCATCTAGGAAACTCATGCCGATTGAAGGATGATGGTTGCCTTTCTCTCAAAAAAAACCACAAACACACAAACAGCATATTTCCAAAAAAAAAAGTAACAGTTCCTATTACTACACATCAAGAGACTACTTTGAGGGGTGCCGTATTCGTATTAAAACATTAGGATGAAGGAGGCTAGCGACAGCTTTGAGGGAATGAAATCTTGCCACCTTGGAGAGAGGCAAATAGTTATAATCTCCGCACAACCGATATATATACTTCACCTATGAAGTGTGCGTAACATAAAAATGGAGAGAAAAAAAAGTTCATCATGCGCGAATGAGAAGGAAAGCACAAGAAACAACTAAAAAGCGTCATAAGCATCTGAACAAACCTCTGTGAAACATGTAAAAAATTTCTCAAAAAAGCCTAAAAAACCTCTCAAAGACGTCTAAAAACATCTAAAAAGCATGTAAAAATCCTCTCTAAAACGTCTAAGAAACGTCTAAAAACCCCTCGAAAACCTCTCAAAAACCTCTCTAAGACATGGAAACGGATTGGCAGATCACAAACACCACACACGCCAAAGCTGCCAAATGTATATCAAAGGAAACAAGAAAGCTTTAGCGGTTTCACAAGGTGGTAAGACTGGTTTTCACCCTCCTCCAAGCGATTTTATGGAAAACTCAATCAGCTTTACCAAAGACTTCCCCAGAAAGGCTACGCGACGATCAACACACAAGAACTTAGAGCTTTTCTCTTTGAAAGGAAAATAAAATCAGCCACAACTGTCTTCTATAGGGTAGCTATTCTCCATTGTACTTTCTTAGCAGAAAATCTCGATAAAACACCGTGCAATGAACCCATTACCAACTGCATATGTGTGTGTAGGTGTGAATGCAGTTGTGTGTGTGGATTTCAATGTATTTGCGTGTGTGAGTCTCAACGTATGTGCGTATGTGTGTGTGTAAGCATCAATGCATTTGCGTGTGTGTGAGTCTCAACGTATGTGCGTATGCTGGTTTCAATGAATTTACATGTTGGTCTCAAAATATGTGTGTGCGCATCAATACATATAAGCGTGCAAATCCACGCATATAAGAGCGCTCCTATATAACTATACGTATGGATATGTGCATCCACCCCTATCAACTCCACATTATTAGTGTAACTTGCTGAGTTCCACATGCTTCACTTCTTCCAAAACTGAAAGAAGTGGAGCTTCGCTCTAACTGCACACCCACGTAAACTCAACTGAATTTCATCAAATCAAATTTAATTCTGAATGAGGCGCGATCTTCAAGATGACTTACCTTGTAGGAATTCCTGCTTGTTCATTGAGGAGTTATGGGGAAGACTTCAAAGCAAAAATATCCCTGTTCATATTCTGCTATGAAAACCGAGAAAAAACCAAAGGGCTGCCGCTTTTAAACTGGAATTTGTGTAAATTATCTTCAATTTAAGCAGCTCATTCAATTTGACACGCAAAAAATGTTGCACGGTTTAGTGCTGGGATTGGATTCTTTATTTCATAGAAAGAAGGACAAAATAAGGAGGGGAAGTAGAAAAATCCAGCGAGAGTAAAGACGCACACAATCAAATCATAAAAACTGCAGATTTTGAGATCGGCGAGAAAGTATAAAATGCGAGAGAAGTGAAAAAGTTGTTTCATCATGAATACTGAGCGCCTTCCAGGTTGGGATCAGGCTGGTGTGGCTATCTGCGGGGTGCTCACACACGAAAATAGAGTAAGTAGAGTAATGTCTAGAGCAGTTAGTTGATCTAGCTGGTGGTTGCTAGGAGGTGCTCATAATAGAGTAATGTATAGAGCAGTGAGTTAATAAATCTGGTGCTGCTAGCAGCTTTGGCGAGACTCCTAATAGATAAGGTTACCGATGAAAAGGAAATAAGGAGGCTTAGATTGCCGAGTTCAATCGTTGACAGAGGAAAAGGAGATGAAGACGATCTACCTCATTATTTTTAAGCAAACACCTAGGAAAAGGAGATTGAGGATGGCATACATTGCTAAGCTCAATCAATAACCTAGGAAAATGAGATGAAGCTGTTACACTCTGCTAACCTCAATAACCTAGGAAAATGAGATGAAGCTGTTGCACGTTGCTAACCTCAATAACCTAGGAAAATGAGATGAAGCTGTTATACTCTGCTAACCTCAATAACCTAGTAAAATGAGATGAAGCTGTTATACTCTGCTAACCTCAATAACCTAGGAAAATGAGATGAAGCTGTTATACTCTGCTAACCTCAATAACCTAGTAAAATGAGATGAAGCTGCTTCACACTGCTAACCTCAATAACCTAGTACAGCAAGATGAACACGGTCTACGCCGCTAAAGTCAACCGTTAACCTAGGAAAACGATATGACTATATTTTGCACCGCTAAGTTCAGCCTCTAATTAATATTCGTGCCCGCGTAGCTTATGAATGCTACTTCGTAGCGCGATAGCCGCAAGCCTCCCCTGTTAGGATGTAGACTAGCATTTCAATTAATGGAATCATAAACAGCGGCTAAGTACTCACAGCGACAGCTTTTCCTAAATGTTTTCTTCTTTAGTAATGAGAATATTTATCGTGAAAGCACATTTTAACCTCCTTGTGTATACACGCAAGGAAAGCAGGGTTAGCAGTAGTATTGGGTTCCGCTGCGAGTAGCAGCAAAACTAGCTGGCAGCAACTATTCAATCGAAGTGCTTTTTACAGAATCCCGTTTTAACTCTAAGCTGTCATCAGCTAATCTAACTCATATTCAGGTGAGAAAAAGCAAGCGGTAGGGTCACTAAATTGCAGTCTGAAAAAAATTTATCCTAAAAGGCCAGCTGCTCAGCAGTGGTTTATCTAAATGTACATTGTATGCGTATTCACCATTAGGCGTCTCAACCTTTTTAGTTGATATACTGTTGTGGAGTTGTCAGCACAAAAAATGAAGAGCGAAATTACAGGAAAACTAGCCTAGATTAGACCGAAAGTAATAACTATAAATTGCCATACAAATACTTTTTACCAAGGACTAACTATAGAGCTTCTGCCATTTCCAAGCAATGTTTTTGTATAAATTCCATTCAAAATGTAGAAAAAGTATTTTTTGAGTTAATGAGGATCATACAATGGAAAATAGAGTTCACTATACTAGCGCAATCAGCAAAAAGAGCAAAACCCGGGAAATTTGGAATTTTCTAGGGGTGCGATCAACGAAAAAAGTTGGGTCGTAATGAGGTGACAAAGTACTGCGCCAAGTACACGCTTGAAAATAATTCCTATAATAAAGTTATGTCGCGAGTTAGAGGAAGATTACACACATTCATTGCTTATTCTAAATCATCAGCTTGAATGCGGTAACATGAACCAACTGGTATTATTAACCAAGCCATTGAAAACCAGGGGAAATTACTGGGGACAGAAATTATAGCTTGCAAAGGCTCACAAATAATCAGCGCAAATGCCCTAGATATAGTATTTTCCATTTTATTTGCCAAGTACTTTGGAAGCAAGAAGTACTATGTCAAACCATTTTATTCACTTTAAAATTCAAAGGAAAAAGTTTTTCGCTTGTTTTGACGCTCATGACCTAGCTTATGCGCCGCTTTCTGCCAAAAAAATTATGGAATAGGAAAGCTGTATGGTGCAGAAGAGTATGCTACGTAGGGTACCGAAAAAAATCCATGCACAAGTAATAGAAAGCATTGTGCCAGCCTTAAGAATTTCAAGGTTCATGCTCAATTGTGTATTCGCCTTTGAAAGTTGCTTGCGTGATACACATACCCCCATGTACACACGCTAGAGCGAACACAAACTCTCAAAAGTGTCCCTCTATCGCAATAAACACAAGAAACGCTCACTAGGGATGAAATACGCATACAGCGTTTATTGTTATGTTGAGGTATGTGCGGCATAGCATGTCATAACATGGCTATCCCCATGAAAAAGACCTAGCTTTAAGTTATAACCAAACATTCCATGCTCCGCTCTGGCCAAAAATTCTACCTGCAAAAGTAACGCTCAAAACCACAGGATTGTAAATGTGAGGTCAAGTATTCCTAGTAAGGCTACTTAGCCATAAAATTTAACGATAGGATCGGCTAGTGTTTTGTACTGCGGTGCCCCAAATCTACACGAGCCATCCACAAGTTTCACCAAAAATATAGATCCCGATGAGAAGGAAAAAAATTTACAATGACCTATAAGAATCTGTAAAACTTGCAAAAAAGCGAGTGCTTTGAGTTTACACACCTGTAATTGCAATCGAAAATACCTACCTTAGTAGCCTCTGGCCCAGAGAAGCTCTGCTTGCCATATGAGATTTCAAGCAGCATAGAAAAAGCGAGTGTTTGGAAGAATGTGGCCTCGTGCAAAATAGATACATGACACACGCAGAAAAAATGGTAATATTTAGGCAACCAGTGATTTCGAATTTTTAGTGAGGAAGGTGTTTTTTCAGTGGTTAGAAAATGCGCCATCATGCAAGAGGCAAAGTGTAGACAATCGGAACGCGCAGTTACTATGCTAGAAGCTACTGGTACCCGCTGACAAAGTTCATTACTTCATTCAACAAAAGGGACTAGCATATATACAAAGAGTAAATGCTCAGCCAGCGCAGTCTCGATCCATTCCAATCGACATAGAGGCTATTTGTAATGAAAAGCTCTTAAGAAGCGCAATGAATAGCTTTCCACAACTGGAATGAATGCTGGTGCAAAACCTAAATGAAAACTGCCATATCACTTTAAAAAATCAGAAAAACTTTATGCTTAACGTTGCTCTGCTATTTTCTTGTGCTAAACTAAGGTATCCTATTTCCAAAGTCCCAGACAGGAAGGTCTCCAGTAAAAATAGATTTTTAAAATACCGCATTAGGAGTAATGAAAAGTTCTGACTACATATCTACATACAGCTGACAACTAAGTAACTGCACTCCTTCGTTTAGAAAAGGCTAGCAGCCACCTCCAGTCATAATTCTCATTCAGTTGCAGTTTCTATTTCACAGGTTTAACAACGAAATCAATTATCGAAATTCCAAGAGCTATTGCCCACCATGCAATCACCCAGCGAATGGCCAGCGGAGCCAGAGACCGCATTGACGCTACGCCACATGGCTGCATTAGCTGCATCTGAAAAAGAGAGTTTTAATGGAAAGGCAATCGGGGGCGATGGAACAAATCTTCCACGAAACCGAGGTGAGGAAGATGAAAATGTGACCCTGCTATATCAGTCACATCTTGCTAACTTTTAGTGTCAAACTAATAATGGGCTCTTTATTTTCTGCTAGGCAGAAATTCAATGCCACCGCTACGAGGTTGAGTCGTACTAATTCTGAATATGATGAAAAACTGCCTTTTACATGGTTTCTCTTTAAAAATTCCTTTGGCAGGCAGCGTAATTAGCCTAGCTGCTGTGCTGCTAATTCTAGTGATGACTTCACCCCTCCAGTGTACCTCCTAGGTGCCACGTTCATTTTTGTGGGCATTGTTATCTCCTATCTGTAAGCGCAATAACCGTAAAAGTAAACCTACTCGGGTGTCAGAAAATGTCGTGATTGTAAAACTCACAGGAAACAAAAAGAAAACGGTGACATTCCAGCGGCAAAATGGGGCAAGTGAGGATACCAACATCAATACCGGGGGAAAAATGCAAGCTGTTAAGCTGCCCAGTACTACAGTGAGAAGAAATCGCACAAATGCTACTTCCTGTTGTGGGACTACATCGAGGCCAGGGAAACCTCAAAAAGTGTTAACCTCAAAGAAAAAAAAATCACTAACAAGCTACCAGCAAGGATACGAATATGGGGCCGCTATGACGGCTTTGAATCGAAATGATAAGGCCCAACACTCTGGTTCAATGGGAGGATTCGATGCTGCTTGCGCACATCAGCGGATGGACGGCTCCTTAAGTAAACAAAGCAACGCGAAACTAGCAGCAAAGATAAAGAAGCTAGTAAAATCGGCGTTTGACCAGAATATGAAAGAGATGCCAGCAAAGTTGCAGGAAGCAGTAGAAAAAGTTGAAAGTGAGCTCGCTTCAACAGGTATATTCTAGCTGAGTTGCAGTTGCGGAGTGTGGAATTCTCATCTTGGGATCAGCTTACGTTCAAGTTTTTTGTCCAATTTTTCTTGAGACAGGAGACTTCAGTTAATCATAATTTAGGAGGAAATAGCGTGGCTTGTGAGGGCTTTTTTGTTTCCCAATATCCTTCTTATACAAAAATTCACGCTGATTAAGGCACTGGTAGCGTGCTTTATAAGCAATATGGGCATTGTGGTTTCTTGCTCAGAGACTCTCAGAAAAGCTTGTTTTTATGTCTTTTCAATCCTATTAAGGTGTCCATCCGCAATCCCCCTCACCTTTTCTGTTATCGCTAATAGCTCCCACAAACGGGATTCCTATATCAAGTTAGGCTTCGTAAAGCTGTTATAGGTCTAAAGCACGAATTGATCGAATAGCTTTTATTTGCCACTTAAAAATACCGTATAAAACAAAGGAGAGCCATATTAAAGCTCAAGTAGCGGTAACGGCTCCCCGTGAGAGGCAGCACCCCAACAAGTACAAACATTAGGACCGAAAAATTCAGAGTGCACACTGCCTGTTGATGTGAGCACATGCACACCTCAACTCCCCAGAGGGGAGGGTGCAAACACGTCAAAATTCCGAAGCAATACGCACACAACTCAACTGCTCAGAGAGAATACAAACACCAGCACACACACAGTAATCTGTGAACTCAATCATTTGCCGAAATGAAGCACAAATTCCACCTGCTTACAGTGAAAGCTGCCGGTGACCAACTGTTCAACACTGGTAACGAAGTAATAGGCGAGATATCACGCGCCATAGATAGCGGATTGGAGGCTCTTCAAAAGGCGTCTAAACAGCAAAAAGACATTCTAGTTAACGAAGGCAGCGAAGCATACCAGGCGCACGTCAGCCGTCTGTTCGAAGAGCGAACCTTCCAGGTAGGCTTAAAGTAGCAGTAACTACGAGGAAGGGAGTAATAGTTTGCCGAAGAAAAATTATCATTAGATGAGCAAGTCCATGCATAAGGTTTTATAAAAACATCCAAACGTGGTAAGTAGCGAAAGACTACTAAAGAATGAGACTAGTGGGACTAGTGCACAATAAGTTGAGCATGGCGATGAAAGCAAATGGTATAGCCCTTTCCTGAAGATTTCGCTAGCACCAAGGTAAAACGCATGAGAAACTATTAGAATCTCTACAAAAAGCAGGAAACTGAATTTCTTACCAAAAAAAAGCAGAGAAGCATTTAGGGTTTAGGTCCAGTGTTATTTTTTCAATCTTATCGGTTCAGTGTCTAGGTTTTAGGATTTAGGTTGCCGGCGAATGTAGCTATTCGTAGGAGAATCTCCTGCAAATTTTCTCATTATTCCATATATCAGCAGTCTATCCTATCTCAAAGTTGCCCCTACAGCTTCAGCTCTGAGAAGCTGTTTGCTGAAACGCAAAGAATGTACCCCCATTCGATTCAGCTTTATATAAACGCTTCATGAAAACTCCATGATTTAAAGCTATACATGGAAAAGAGTGTGCGTGGGGTATTACTTTATCATATACGGCAGATTATCGAAGACTGCGCAAAAAAAAAGTAATTCTGCGTGAATCTTACACCAAATAGTACAAGAGAATAGAGTACGAAAAAATACAAAAATTGTCTACGATGTCCACTGCTATGCAACCGATACTCGCCATAAACGGTGCTTCTACATGAAAGCTATTAAGAATAGATGTTTGCCAACAGGCTAAACACACTTGCTACTCTGAAACCGATCCAAAAGAAGGAAAGACTATTTTTTGATATGCCATAGCAAACTATTAGGAGAGAGGCTTAGTCTACCTTGATGTGACATTATTTTCCAGAAGCTGCTCATTTAGAAAACAGACTTTAATGAAGAAAATTTTACGCTTTGCTCAGGCAAAACATGAAGTGGAGCTCCTAAAGAAAACCTTGGATGATTATGCTAAACTTATACTCTCTCGTACTGCAAAGGAGGTAACTCAGATCTATCGCATAGCCCTTCAGAGTAATCTTAATCAACTTACCCTCAGCCCAGCAAATCAATCTTTGCTGCATCAGAAAGGTCTAACCCCTGTTTATCCCAATACAACAAAGCTCTCAAATACTCCCCAAGGCTTGGAAAAACCTCTAGTTTCTGTAAGTCAGCAAGTGCGGTGATGGCTACTTGATAAATGGAACAAAATCGATAAACAAAGAAAGAAGTAGAGGTTTACGCAGCAGCTAAACATGGGGAAAATAGTTGTAGAGGCCCACCCACACACACAAGTACATATATAAAAGTCGGGAATCTGCAGTTGTACAAGTTCGTAGAGATTTCCACAGGTGCACAGACACAAACACACACAGACGCACATGCAGACACCGACCAGCAAATCTCCATCGGCAGAAGCAATTGAAGATGCTGCACAATTAATTCCGGGCATGAGGCCCAAAGACACTTCTTGCCACGTATCTAATAGAAATGATATATAAATGGAGCAAGAAGCAGATAGAGCGTATATGAAGAAAATCTAAGCAAAAGATACATAGCTCCCGTATAAAGGATAGTACTGCATTGTGTACACAGCACACCCTAAATATACATCTGAGAGATCTCCTATAAACTGCTCTTTCATAATCTCAGACACCTTGAAGGCTAGTTGTATGCGCCACAAGGCATACCATCAAAAAATTTCTGCATGCACACACACATTGGTATTTTAAGCAAAGAATGCTCTACTTGCAAACATAAAAAGAAAGGACTGAGAAATGCACGAATTTCGTAATTTAGTACCGAATAAGGGCGTATTCGCCCCCTTGATATTAAAAATCATTCTGATTTTTTGGTGAAAAAAACTTTTTCTAACTTGCCATGGCATGTAAGAAGGTGCACACGCTTCTCTAATCTCCTGCCAAAGATAAAAGACAGAGTTCACGCAGCTTCTAATGATAAAGAATCAACTTCACCGCAAGAAAACAGTAAAACGTGGAAAGCGCACACATACGCGTTAATTTTCAAAAAGACGACCTGAAGCCAGATGTCCAATACACTAACACACTGTGCTCGTGCTGCAAGCACAGGCTATCAATTTTTCCAAAGTTTTATGTCGTTTTTTGTAATGTTTAGGCTGTTCAGAATTTGAAAGCAGCAAGGGTCTGAAGTTATCGACTTATTGAAGTGGGTGAAACAGTCGCGAAAGGCCTTTCAGCTCTCCCCTTGAAACGCCTTGTAAAACCCCTTTGAGCTACTCTAGCACGTGTTTGTCTGCTTTCGTTTACAATAACCAAAGATTAGCAATCTGCAGCTTGATTAGGCACTTAAAGGCATCTTTTCCAGATGCGTAGACCTTTATTTTTCGTAACGGTAGGAATTATTACTGAAAACTGAGTGTGTACGTACACTTTAGAGTTTTATGTTATTCATCGAGTCTTACATGTTGTATCATCCAATTCTTGATCATCAGAGAGGATAAAAAAACTACAATCGCCAAGGTTTCATACCATTAATCTATCTACACTCCAGAATTTAATGCCATTCATTCAGAGTTCCATCCTTTATGCAGGCTGCTCAATCTACTACTTCTTCCTATTCTTGTTTGAGAAAGGTTTAAATTTATATCTTTCTCACGCTAGATAGAGGCTGAAACCATGCAGCCAGCTAGCTCTAATTGATAAATCGTTAAGTCTCCTTAGTACACATATGATCTTTGTAATGAAGAGAAACAAAAATTCGAGATTTAAAACCAAGACAATAAAAGATAAAAAAGTTTGATTCAGTGTACTTATACTCCAAAAAGGTATGCTCAAAAGCTTGGAAGTCGCCTCAATATATACCTTTATATCATATACTATTATATACATATATATTATACGTCAAAAAAAAAAATTTCAAGACACTTATGAAGAAATTGCTAACAGAGAGGTTGAGTGTATCTTCCAAATTTTGGCTATTAAAAGAGTCTCGTGGTGCTTATCCCATCGAAGGAGCTACAGAAGATGCTTGAAATACAGTAGAAGGAGATACAAGGAGGTGTGGGCGTGGTGGAGGGGGAAGGGGGATTTGGGAAGGAGGGGGAGGTGGAGTAGGGAGAGTTGGAGGGGAAGGAGGAGGAGAAAGGGGAGGTGAGAGGTGAGGTAAGACGAAGGATAAGAGGAAGATGGGGCATGTGAAGCAAATGAAGATGAGCCAGAGGAGGACGCTTAGGCAACCGAAGAAGAAACAGAAGAAACAGACAAAGAGAAGGAGGAAAAAGATAGAAGAAGCTCGGTAGCAAGTAAGCTTCAACGGGTAAAATATGATCGCAACAACGCCAAACATACAACACACCTCACGCAAGAGGATGGCAAGCAAAAAAAAAAGAATTCGTCACCAAAGAAATGATTAATGAGTGCTTTTTGCATTCATTACTGCTGAGGAAGCTTGAAAAAGGAAGCTTCTGCTGATATTCCGGGAGAAAACCACAAAATTTGACCCAAATAAAGGGAGAAGACAGCGCACACCAAACACAAAAAGACACACAGCACAGGCATACCAGGTACATACACCACAGATACCAGACAAAAAAAACAAAAAAAAACGCCACCAACACACCAAATACCCCATACAACACCGGCAGATTGAAATTAGAGGTTAAGCATCCTTATTATAGCTGCAGCGAAGTGATTTTTAAAGCGAAGTTCTTGAGGTTTCTTCAACGAACATCTCTGCCATGCAGCACGACAAGGTATACCTCAATTTTAAGGGCTCATGAGCGTAAATGTACTGAAAAGACTAGTTTCTGCTTTTAAAAACTTCCGGACTACCAGAGTTTAAGATGAGAAAGCTCCTAGAAATTATAAAAAAACTCATCTTCATAGTCTTTTGCAGCTACTACGGCATAGCTCGCTAACTTAAGCACAAAAAAAGGCTAATCAGTGGCTTTATGTGATTAAGCTTCCTCTACCTTTTCACAAGAAAGAAAATTCTGCAAAAAAAAGAGAAACTTCCTGAAAGCGCTTTCTGGAGTGAAAACTAAACATTTTAGCTGTGTGGCAGAAGATGAGCCAGCATAGAACTTGTGAAGTTAGCGTTGTAGTAGATGATGAAAACGCACATAATATTAGGCAGCTTCACACAAAATGAGCCAAAAATGGGGTAAAAATGAGGTAAAATGAGACAGTCTCACACAATTGGTATAGCGACAACACTCAACTAACAGGTTTTGTGTGTTCGCGTGGTGCTCTCATCATGCAAACATCTTGATCTCCAAAATAGCCTTTGCTGCAGGAAAAAAATACATCAGAATCCTTGATTTAGTACTGCAACACACCAAAGTTGAATCAGCCGAGGAAGGAGTTGCTTAAGGCCACTCCCAGCAGCCATAGAAACGTAGGGAAGTGCCAAAAACCTTACAACTTCCTCATTTATCTCAATCAGAGAGCAAAATCCTTCTTCTGGGAAGTTTTGAAGAACAAAGTATATCCATCTTAACATGATGGGAAAATCCCTTCCTTCGCAGGTAGATATCTAGCTTATATCACTGTAAGCTATCTGAAGAAGAAACGCCTTTAAATCCATTAGAAAACATCAAATAAATAGCAGAAAAAGAGGCTCTTCAAACTCTACTTTACTACCGGGGACTGTCTCTTCTCCCACTTTGCTGTTTAAAGAAAACCATTCTAACCTCATGTTTAGTAGATATAAACGACATCTTTATGACTGATAAAATACACTTTAATCATCAATTTCCTCAAACTGCAGGAATGTGTATTCAACCGGAGAAGAGTTCATTTTTAGAAGCTTCAATAACAATTTCCCTTCAAAATACCACAAAAAAACCTCAATTTCATCAATTTTTAAAGAATCAACGAATCTCCCTATCCTACTTCACCTCTACATGCAAAGTTCTTCTCTGAAGAAACGGGTTATACTTCATAAGCTCCAGTTTTTTGGGGGTTTTTATACGATTCTTTGTGGTCTGATATCTTGAAGGGGGTTTACCTAATCCTTTCGCTTCACTACACTCCAAAATCACCAATTTTCGAGGACCCTTCTTCCTCTTTGCCCACAAACGTGTTGCTAACTTTGTAGTCATCACGTTATCTCTTAAGTAACACAAAGAGGGAGAGAAAGCTGGCAAATCTCCCCACATATCCATCCTGCAGGGGAATCCGAAGGGGTTTTCGCTTAGAATTCTTGCCTGGGGAGGGAGGAAAAAACCCACCTTTTTGCTGAAAAATGGCCGACGAATCCCTTCCTCATGGAGGAAGAAGATACAATTTTTTCCAAAGCATTGCCGAGTTGCACGGCTTGCATTGGAGAAAAGAAGAGATGAAAATTCATCCGGAAAATTTGAAGAAGATCCACTGTTTCTCACGCTGCATGCTCCCTGCGATGGAAAAACATCCGCTTCCCTCCTTTTAGTGGTAACGCTCGCTGCGGAGTGAATAAACCCCCAAAATAGCAAAAAGCTGATGAAGCGGCCGCAAGAGCAGAAATAAAAGCCGGAAAAAGATGTTTTTCTCGATAATAACGCACCTGATCCGAAAAATCGTCCTCTAAACTCCTCTCCTAGCGATGAAAAGGCGCAGCTTCTCTCAAAAACGTAAAAGAAACGGGAAATTGAGGGAATTAACGCTTGAGATGCAGGGAACACAGAAAATTTCACTGAATTTGATGGCCAAGTAAAATTTTTGGGGTTTTTGATAGCGAAAAGAAGGGAATTACCAAGAGTTCCGATGGAACCAAGGTTCCCCAAGAGAGAAGCAACCGGAAGAAGTGGAAGAAGAGGGAGAAGAAGTAGAAGAAGTGAAGAAATAGGAAGAATACAAAGAAGAAGAAGATGTAAAACGAATGAAATCCCCAAATAATCAAACGTAAAAATCAATTTTTTCCCTTTTAAGGCATGTCTGGCGCGACTTTGATACTTTTGGAGCATCCCGGCCAAAGTATGCTCCCACCTCTTTACTTTTTCTGGCGATTTTATACTTCAAATCAGCATCTTCTGCTGAAGTATTTAGTAATAGGCTAAGCAGTCGGTCAAGTAGCTCAACACATGAAGATGGAATTTTAAAAAAAATCCATAATTTGCAGTTTTTCCAGTGTATTTTTCGTTAAAGTAGTCAAAGAATTCGTAAAATGGGGAGGAAGTAGCTATGCTGGTCGTCATGAAGTAGGCAAAAAAGGTGGTGTGTGTGTGCATTGATATCAGCTGTGCGTTGGGATTCTCTGTGGGCTAGTTAGTTTACCTTTTGTGCTGCCCCAGCCAGGGTGTGTGTGTGTGCGCTACCTCATCCAACAGTGTGTGCGTATGTATTGTGCCTCATCAAGCAGTGTGTGCGTATGTATTCTGCCTCAACAAGCAGTGTGTGCGTATGTATTCTGCCTCATCAAGCAGTGTGTGCGTATGTATTCTGCCTCATCAAGCAGTGTGTGCGTATGTATTCTGCCTCA
>JADHZB010001800.1:13792-59139 GCA_015657535.1 Nephromyces sp. MM_2019
ATCAAGCAGTGTGTGCGTATGTATTCTGCCTCATCAAGCAGTGTGTGCGTATGTATTCTGCCTCATCAAGCAGTGTGTGCGTATGTATTCTGCCTTATCAAGCAGTGTGTGCGTATGTATTCTGCCTCGTCAAGCAGTGTGTGCGTATGTATTCTGCCTTATCAAGCAGTGTGTGTCTGTGGGTGTGCTACCTCATCCAGTGTGTGTGTTCTGCCACATCCAGCGTATGTGTTCTGCCCCATCCAGTGTGTGTGCGTGTATGCTACGTCATCCAGTTTGTATATGGTTTTGGCGAGTTATCTTCTGTACTCTCTAAACCCCCCCCCTATCTCTACCTATTTCCACCCTCCTTCCACCAAATTCTCGCTGCTCTTCTTGAAGATTTCTTCACCGTGAATCTTCGACACACTAAAACGCCGCGGTAGTCTCAATTTTGATGCTGCAAATCGAAAAATCATCATCCACTCAGCGCAACTAAAGCTAATTTTTTTTTGAAGATTTTCTTTGCTTTTTGAAGATGATGAATTGAAGAAGTCGCTTCACTCCCTCTTCTTCAGTTTCGTCTAAACTTTCCTTCTCTAACCAAAGGGGCGGAAAATGGGGAAGAGGTTCCCCTCCTCTTCTTCATTCTTGAAAAGAATGGGTTTCCGCGGAAAAGCGCTGTTTTTAGTGCTGGGTGGGGGGACTTGCTTTGGAACTTTTGCCTATGGCGAAGAACTAATGAGTATCACAGGAAGTGGGAGGGTGCAGAATCACCGCGTAGATGATCTAAGAAATAGTGCGTGTTCTGCATTTTGTTATAGTTTTGTGTGAAGAGGCTGTTTAGCATTTTTGGATGAAATGCTGCGAGATGTTTTTGAGTTGAAAGTATGAAGAGGGAGTTGCAGGTGGTTTGGAAGTGTTTTGAGTTGCTTGGGATGTTTGGGGAAGTTGTGGTTTGTTGGGGGATATTTGGGGTGGTTTTTTAATTGTTTGTGTGTGTTGGGTATTTCTCTGGTTGTGTTTGTGTGTGTATGTTTGGGTACTCTCTTTAATGCTATAGTTATTTTTTGTTTTGTAGCTGGGTTCTCTCTCTGTCTCTGTGGTGATATGAGTTTGTATGTGTTTGTGTGGGGGTTTTCTTTCTGGTTATCTTATTATTTGTCTCGTTTCTTAACAGTATGTGTGTGTGCTTGTGGATTAGTTCCCTCTCTGGTTCCTTAGCTAGCTGTATGTTTATTGATGGGTTTTCTCTCAGCTCCCCTGGAAATCTCTCACTCTCTCTGCACTTGTGTGCGAATTCTCTTTTTCCTCTCTTCACACGACTCGTCGCAGATTCCATCTTTTTGCATGAAATTTGCATACAAAAATTATAAAAGCGCAGCATCTTCATCCATTTCGCTGAAATTACTGGTAAAACGGCCGATTCTTAAGGGATAGAATCCTCATTTTTTATGTTTTTTATAGGGATCGCTTTCTGTGTGTACCAGTGATTCATCCTACAGCTTTCACTCACTCTTTTTCCTGCCTCTTTCTTTATGGTTTCAAACTCTCGTTAAATCTCCTTATAAAAGTCGATATTTGGCCTCTAAACTGCATAGTTTGCCGTGAAGATGATGTTTTTCGTAGATTTCTATCTTCAATCCGGTTTCTTGTCTTCCATCCTCTTGTGGAGATTTAGACGTTTTTTTTTCTTTAAATGCAGCATTTTCTGGGTTTTTGAGAGCAAGTCGTACCACTTGGAATGCAATTCTCGTGATGGCAGACTATAAGCTAACTCTAAGAAGATATGATGCGCATTCTCCAGAGTATGCTGAGGCTCTTCAGCGGATTCACACACGAGCAGCTAATCGTATACTCGCCTTGTGTAAACGTAATGGTGGTGTGTATAACAAGCTGGGCCAATATGCAGCAACAATGACACGCGGTGGGTACAAGGTTTATGTGTTTGTGCCTGTGATTTATCTTGTGTGCAGATTTGGGTGGGTGTGGTGTATTTTTGTGTGTGTGGTGCTTGTTTTGGTGCTGTGCGTAGTGTATCTGTGCGTGTGGTATATCTGTGTGTGCCAGCTACTTCTGTGTGTTCCTGCTGCTTCTATGTGTATGCGGTAACTCTGTGTGCCAGCTGCTTCTGTGTTAACTTCCTGCATCTGTGTGTGCCTTTTGCATAATTTTGAGAATGCCATCTTGGTGTTTCCCCCTATACCTTGTGTGTGTAATAACTGCCTTTTTTTATGCACCTTCCTCACCTATCACTCCCAGTTCTCTTTCAGCAATACACAATCCTTCTCTTCTTAAACTGCAGTACTTCCTGCTCAGTATACGGATGCTTTAAAGCAGCTACAAGACAGAGCCCAGTGCTGTGATTGGGAGATCATCAAGCAGGTGATACTTGAAGATTTAGGGCCCCCTGAAGATCTGTTCGGCGAATTCGATTGTATACCTCTCGCATCTGCAGTAGGTTTTGCTGCTGTTTTGAGCGGGTGTACGTACATCTTGTGTCATTTCCTTTTTTTTAGCGAAAGAAAACAATTTTTTGACTTGAAACTCGTGCACGGATAAGTATTAGATGAAATGAAGGGAGTTTCAGCGATTTGGTGTATGCTGGGGTGTGAAACTATTTTAACGTGTGAGGGTGAGTTTTTGCGTGTGTGTGAGGGCGCGTTTTAGCATGTTTAAGCGTGTGTGTGAATCACATTCTTCATATATTTCAGTATGTGTAAGTAGCTTTATTCATATATTTCGACGTGTGTACAGCTTATGTTGAGCGTGTGTGGGTAGCTTTCTTCATATGCGAAACTTCTTGATTTCATTTTTCTGAATAAAGTCATTAGCTCAAGTCCATAGAGCCGTGCGAAAACGAGACGGTCAAGAGGTTGCTGTGAAGCTTCAATATCCTCATCTTCGTCAGCAAATGAAGGGAGATTTCCTCATTCTGAAGGTGAGTATACTTCATTGATGATTTTGCGGGTACTTTGGTTAGAGAGAGTGTTTTTTTTCGCATGTAAAAAGTTACTTCTTTTAGGTATAAGCTTGAATTATGGAGGGTATGTGTCGTTTTTCTCAAAATTTCAGTGGTGTTGTTTTTGTGTGCTTTTTCCCAGCTTCTTTGTCGACGTGTGCGTAAGAGTTTGGATTTTTCCTGTTGCTTTTCCTAGCTACTTTGTTAGTTTTGTGACTTTTTCCCTTTTCTTCCGCTTCTTTTTGGGTTTTTTCTGCTTCTTCCCCTTTATTTGTGTTTTTTCTTCTTCTGTTTCATCTTCCACTCAACATTTTTGCTGTTTCTCTTTTCTGCTCTCATCTTTTCAAACTTAAAGCTATTTTCCTCTTATAATTTGAATTTGGTTTCTACCCCTCCTTACCTCCCCCCTCACCACCCTCTAATTTTTGTTTCACACTTTATCCCATTTTTTCGCCTATTTTATGCTTCGCCCTCTGATTTTGCAGGTTTTCTTGTATCTTCTTGGAAGATTTTTTCCAGATTTCGAGTTTTCTTGGATATTTCCAGAAATGGAGATGAATCTCAGGAACGAGCTTGATTTTAGACAAGGTGATTCTTGCATCTTATCGTATTCAATGTATGTACATCTGCAATCTGCTGCTTTATCTGTGACGTTTTGTATTTTTCACTTCTTTTTTATCCATTTAAAGGCAGAAAAATCCACAGGTTTTTGTTTTTTATGGAAATATGCTCAGCTGTGGAAGCTCCATCGAATGCTTTCAATATGAAGCGCTGAGACAACCGTGAAGAAGTGCATGTACTTCCCGATCTTATCTTAGAGTACTCAATAAAGGAATAGACTAGCATATGTTTTTGTGTGTGTTTGTTTGTTGTGTTGGGGAGGGTGTGTGTTTGTGCATTTGTTGGATATGCTTATGTGTGTGTGATGTGCTGTATGTGTTTTACATGCTAATGCATCTGTGGTGTGCATGTTTAGGCGTGTGCTTAAATGTGTGCAGGGTGTGTTCAAGCATGTGTTGTGTATTTTTCTCATTTTTTTGTGTGCATTGTGTGCTTTTAAGCTTTTATCATCTATTTTAGGTATAGTTCACTTGTTTTAAAGTGTGTGTTGCGTGCATTTAAGTGCTTGTGTGCTTTAGTGTGTGTGATATACTTTAGTTTAGCTTTGACTCCCGCACTATTACCTTTTGGAAAATTATCCTTCTCTACTGTATATTTTCCATCAGAAGCGTATAATTCAATTCGTATAGCCAGGATGCTGAAGCATAGGAAAGATGTGATTGTTCCATGGGTGAGCTTTGTTCAAAAGTAGCATATGTGTGTGTGTTGCCTCACTGTATTAGCTACTAGTTTGGCAAGCAGTTGCTGCTTTTTTTGTATAATTGTCTTCTTTATAGACGTTTTTTCTATGCCTTAAGCTGCTCTACGTTGTGAAAATCACCTTTTCTTATTGCTTTCCAACTTTTGTGGCTATTGCTTATCTTTTTTTTGGTCTTCATCCTCCTCACCTTCTTCATCTTCTTCATCATCTTCGCCTTTTCGCTCATCCTCTTCATCTTGTTGACTGAGCAACCTTCTTGCTTCAAAAAGTATGGCTTTTTTGCTCTAATATGATTCTTTCATGAAATCTACTTCTTTTTGCTGTGACTCACGCTTCCCTCCTCTTCATCTCTTGAAAAAACATCAAATTCCACTGTTTTTTATTAATTTTTTGATTGGTTGTTTTGTTCACTCCCTCGTCTCAATGACAATCAAATTTTTTGTTTCTGTGTGTGACTTTCCGCTATTTTTAAAGCTCCCATCTTCATCAAAAAAGCACTCTCTCTGAGATGATTTTTCAGATTGACTGGGATACTACTACAGACAGAGTGCTTACTATGGAGTTTATTCGAGGAACCAAAGTGACTGATGTTGAAGAGCTGCAGAAAAAGTCTATTAAACGAGAGAATGTGGCTAAGATACTACAAGAAGTCTTTGCAGAGATGCTGTTTTATCATGGTGGGTATTTGCGTGTGTATGTGTGTGGGAATGTTTGTGGCTGCGTGTGTCGCTGCATGTGTGTTTGCATGTATTCGTGTATGTTCTTGCATTTTTGTGTTTGCATGCCTTTGTATGCGGCCACATGTGTGTGTGCATACATTTGTGTATACTTTTTGTTTGCAAGTCAAGAGCTTCTTCATATCTTATTCAATGCTTTTATGATATTGATACGTGAATATTTTTCTGCTTGTTTTTTTCAATTACCTTGATGTATGAGTGTATATACACTCTGTTTTTTTGCGAAAAGACATGCTTTTTCTTTGGAATTTTTTCAAAAAATTTTAGGTTTCGTTCACTGCGATCCTCATCCCGGAAACCTGTTGGTAGTCAAAGCCGAAGGTTACTTATGTTTCTTATTTTATGATGAAATTGTACTTTTAGATGTTTTCTTCATCATTTTTGGATGAACTTAGGCAAGGTTTTTCCTCTTCTTTTTCAACTAGTCTTGATATTTTCCAGGTTTTTTCAGTCTTCATCCTACTCTGGAATATGTTTTCACAAGATTCTCTCTATTATTTGCTATGGAAGCTAGAATTTTTGAAGAATTCGCTATATCTTGCTTCTTCTTCTTTCTCTAAAGTTTGAGTTTTTGTGGATGAAACTCTCTTTCTTCAGATGATAAGACTAAACTCGTTTTACTCGATCATGGGATGTATAGAAGATTAAATCCCACTTTCAGGCAGAACTTTTGCAGGCTGTGGAAAGCTCTGGTAGGCCATCGCTTCTGTGTGTGTGTGTGTGTGTGTATATATTTACTGTTATATAGTGTGTGCAGTGGTTTTTTGGCTGAAAAAAGGAGCTCCTCATAATGTTAAAAGCGCATGAAAATCAAGAGTTTTTGTAAAGAGAATAAGTGAAGAAGACGCCTGAAGATTATGTGTACAGATTGGTATGTGGGAATGATTATTTTGATGCCCACACACACAAACATACACACACACACACACACACACGTTTTGGTGATCTATTTTCCACTGTGGAGGATGATTAACACACACACACACACACACACACACACACGTTTTGGTGATTTATTTTCCACTGTGGAGGATGATTAACACACACACACACACACACACACGTTTTGGTGATCTATTTTCCACTGTGGAGGATGATTAACACACACACACACACGTTTTGGTGATTTATTTTCCACTGTGGAGGATGATTAACAGACACACACAAACACACTATAGTATTCACAGTTGCTTCCAGCGTCTAAATTTGCCTATCAAAGCATTCTTCTTGCAGGTACTACAAGATAATAAACTCGGAGCAGATGCTTCTTATTCACTGAAGATAGATAAGGTAACTCCACCATTTGCTATCGGTTTCTTACCACGCTGCCTCAAGTGTGTGTGTGTTAAATGGAACACACAATCTTCGAATAGCTGCTAAAGCCACTCTGTTTTTTCCATTTTATTTCGTGTCAGATCTTCATTAATGCAGCGGTTTTGTGTGTTTTACACGTTCAAAGTAGGTTTTCCTACTTTCATCATCCCTCATGTTTTCGTCATCTTCATCGTATGTTGATCTTCTTCATCACACCTTCATCATGTTTACCTCATTTTTGACAGATTTTTTGTATTCTTCTCCCTTTAAATCTCTCTCTTTCTCTCTAGCCTTCAAGCTGTAATTTGCTGCTAATATCTGCTTGTAGAATATGCATTTTCATCTTTACTTGGGCGTTGCTTTATGAGAGCTTCCTATCTTTTCTTAGCTCTGCTTATTCCTCTCTCTCTATATAACCGATTCTATAGCACTTATAACCTCGCTTTTGCAGCATTCCACAGGGTTTTAACTGTCTTGTTATTACTGTGTGTGTGTGTGTGTGTGTGTGTGTGTGTGTGTGTGTGTGTGTNTTTTTTTTTGCTCTTTAAATCTCGTTATAGCTGCTCACTGCTCACTCGCTACTTTCTGTTGGCTGCTCTCTAAATTTTTTTGATGAATCTTCCCTCTTCATCTTCATTGTATTCCGCTGTTTGTTACTTTTCGCTCACTGAATTTCACCCGAAAATCTCGGTTTTCTTGCCTTATGCAGGATGGATACTATGGATTGTCTCTTATTCTTACTCATAGATTTCCATCAAGCAAGTAATAAGCAGTTCTTGTTTACTTGCTTTTTTGCTTTTCCTTCTATGTTAAGTGTCGCGTTTTGTGAATGGAGTTGATTGTGTGTGTGAGCTTGCAATGATTTGATGAGAATTTTTTTTTTTTATACTGCCCATTAGTAGGCTGTACATACACTGATGATGCTCAGTAGATATATTCTATGGGTAAACAGTGCGAATTTATACGCGATTTCTTTGATGGTATCGCTTTTGTGTGAGTTTTATTGATTATTTTTCTTAAAGGCTGCTGAATTGCTGAATAATTTCAAATGATTAGGTGCTAGATGAGTTTTTCCACACACATTTCAAGCGTAATTTTATTGAGCGTATATACATTGGGTTTTAGACTGTTTTTCATTATTTTCTTGGGCGTACATAAAACCTTTTTCTCGTCTTCTTATATAATCAAAGTGAAATTCAAGGATTTAACCTTTGATAGTTGATTTACTGTTTAATATTAGTCTAATTTCGACGTTTTTTAGGTTGACTATGTTGGGGGGCAGTACACACTCACTGGATAGGAAGCAGATCTCTGAGATGGTTGCTCAGCAGAGTCCCGCGGTTGTTAGCTTATGGCTGCAAAAGCTTCCACGGGATGTGCTGTGGATTTTTCGGGTGTGTGTGTGGTATTTTTGAGGTTGGGAAGGTACTTATGACTTTTTAAGGGCTGCTCTTTTATAGGACTTTTTTGCTATAATTTGGGGCTGAGGGGTTATATTTTGGGAGGGGTCTTTACGTAAACTTGTGCTTAAATGTGTGAATAGAAGCGATGCTCCAGCTGAGGGTGTATTTACACTTTTATATATATGATCAGTAAAACTCCAGCTGCCAGTGTATGTACACTTGTTTGTGTGTAGTTAAGAGCTTTTAGGCCTAAACAAAGATCCAGCAAAGCGGTGTATGAGGCAGGAATTGTTGTTTCACTTCATTTAAGTCATAAATTTGATGTTTCTAATCCATCTTCCATGCTTCTGAGAAATTTATAGGCAGAGCATTAACATCACCCTCAGAGAATTATGATTTTTCTGTAGAATGAGCTGTAAAGCTGCTGATAAAAATTTCTCCTGCTTTTTTCGGGGTGTTTATGCTTGAATTGTTGGAGTGTGAATATACGCATATGCACACACACCTCAAATTTGCTGTCTAAAAAATGCTTATCCTTTTCTTGCTAGGGAGAAAATATCGATGCAGTCGCTTTCTCCCTGTGTGTGTCGGCTTTGCGAAGCTTCAAAGAGGTTTTCAAAGGACTTATCTTTGTTGAGACATTTGTGTTTATTGCTGGAAGTCTCGTTACTGTATATACAGTCATCACTTCGATATGATGCTTATCAAAGTTTAGTTGTGTGTATGCGGTTAGATACTGTTTCTTCTGACTTCATCTTTCGCTGAATTTGTGAGTTTCTACTCTTTTAAGTGGATGTCAGGATTTGATACTGCTAACGGCATGAAAGTGTGTGTATGTTGCTGTAAAACTACTGCCATCGCTGCTAATATTACTGCAGATGTTAAATATTGTAAGAAGCATTAACTATGAGCTGAATGGTACCAGTATGCAGACATTTAAAGCAATGGCAAGGAGGAGCGTTGATGGTAAGTGTGCGAGAAAACTAGCTCAAGTTTGAAGACGGTATGTCTTCTTAGTAATCTTGTAGGTGTGTGTTAATATCCTGCTCTGAATTATTCTTTGCGCTTTCATGCATCGAAAGTTAAGTATATACGCTTTGTACGCGTGTGTGTGGGTGCAGTCTGCAAACTGAAGTGTGCTTTTATATGTGTGTGCAATCTGTAACTGGAGTGTGCTTTGTAAGTGCATGTGTGTGTGTTTCATATTGGCATATTTTTCATGCCTTTCTTGCCTGCATTCACAGTGTGTGGCGCCTGCTTTTAGATGTTTTTTCAACCTGTTACTTTACTCAGCTTCTTTTCTATTGGCTGTAGAGTTTTTTTCACCTGTACTGTTCTGTCATTCGATCCTTCTAAACAATTTCTACGTGTGTTAGCTCGTTCCATGCTCTTTCTTGTCCAGGTGTTCACTTACTTAACAATGGTCTCTCTGAAGTATCTCGGGAAGCTGCCCTGTTGCATCCTGAATACTTTCTAAGCGAAGAGTTCAAGGTTCCTGGTTGGTGCTGAAGATTTGGATAAGCTCCTGTGCATGATATAGAGAGAGGATACCTTCCCTTTCCTGAATTTACTGTTTGAGCATGTGCCAAGTCTTGGAGATATGTAGATACATCTGTGTGTGTTTGTGTGTGTCTCTCTCTACGTTTCTTTATTTATGTACTTGTATCTCTCTATTTTGATCTCGGATTTGCAATCTTCGTTTCTGTTTTTCTTTGGGTCTCTGTCAAACTCTATTTTCTCTAGAAAAATCTGTCTATGTTTCTATCTTCTTCTCCATACCTTTATCTCTTTCAGTCTTACTATCTCAATCTTTCTATCTTTGTTTCCATATCTCTATAAATCACTCCGTCGTTCTTTCCATCATTCTCTCAATCTCTCTCTGTAGTTCTCTCCATTTCGCTGTATAGCTCGGCATCTTCCTCTTTCTACTTATGTCGTTCAATCTCTAGGAAAATCTTCATTGCGCCTTTTTTAATGTGTGCATTCGCCTTCCAACAAGCTTATATCATGCTTCCCAAGCCCATTCCCTAGAGGCACGCACCACACTCTAGAAAATTTCTTAACTCTCCCTGTATCATACGTTAAAACTACGTATTCTTTGCCTCTTTTTCTGTAGCTACATCATTGCCTAACCTTGAAATTATCCTCTCTTTTCTTGCATACATTTTTGCAATTTCCATTTCCCCCCCCCTTTTTAATGCTACTAATACTTGGTGCTCACTCAACTCCTTCCTTATACTAATCTCGTTAGGCTTCCATAAATCTTTTTTCCAAAATTTTCTTCAGAAAACCTCTCAGATGATTTTAAACTTGCGTTTTCTTCTCCTGGAGCTGAAGACGAACCACGACGGCTGTTAAGCTACATCCACAGGAATAACACTAATAGCACCCCTTTCTTCGAATATGGGCTTCCAGGAGATGTCCTACTTAACTTGCCTGTAGCTTCAGAATATCCAATATTTGCCGCAGAAGTTTTTGGTCTTAATGCTGCAGTTTATCCTGCACGCTCCCCACCCTCAAATAGTAGCAGTTTTTTGAAGGTTTCCACTTCTTCACAACCACAAGCTCCAGTAGATCTTAAGCAGCCTGCGCCTTCAACAGCTGGAAACCTTCCCAGACGCGAATCTGCTGATCTTTCAAAAAGTGAGCAAAAACCGCACGATGAACAGAGTTCTGCTCTGTCACCTCTACTGCGATGGCATAAATTAGTAACTCAGTGGTTTCCGTTGCTTTGTGGTTCATTTTCTACGCAGATTGGGATGACTAAGACACTTCCTCACCTCCGATCTGACGAGGACACCACTGCCATCCTTGATGGTAGCAGTAGCAGATCTGATTCTGCGCATGAAGCTGCTTTGCAACCTCACTTTAGTCCCTACCAACAAAATCAAGAGATCCGCACAGACAAAAACCGTAATAACCACAATTTTAAGCCCCTAAATAGCATCAAAAACAATCAAAACAAAGCCTTGAACCGTCAAGTAGAAAGCACTTTGAGTGACAACATTAGTGCTAGAGAAAGTAGTGGAAGCATAAACTCTTCAGCAAATTCCTCAAAAGGTGTGCCGCAGATATTTAACCTTGAGAAGGAAGGTGTCTTCCTGTTTGGTGATGCTAGTAAAAAGGAGGTAGAGCAAATTGCCTACGCTTATCTGGCGGACCCTCCTCGTGACCGTAGAGACCCTCGTACCGCCAGGTATAGAATCGATGCAGAACAGCTGCAAGGAGATGCCGTGGAGGCTCCTTGCAATTTGTCTACGGTGTGTAACAGCAGAAGTGGTAGTAGTAGGAGGAGAAGCCTTTTATTGCAGTCTGTTCATGGTGATGACAGTGAGGAGGGCTCTTTACATCATGAAAGTACTGTAGGAGAAATTCCTTCCTCTGTAACCTCCGAGGCTAACAAAGCAGGCCCGGCTTATTGGGGTAGAAGGAGATATGGTAAAGCACGTGATGCGTCAACATCGTATAATAATCGCTTTGAGCAGGAGTTCTCTCTGAGGCTCAGCAGTAGGTTTGAGCCCTTCTTTCTCGTGGCTTATGGTTGGTTACTGTGGTCTGAATACACAGACCTGGAGCTTAGGCTGCATATATCTCGTTTAATTTTAAAGCTGTATCTCTGGTATTTTATGGGTGTGTAAAGAATGATGTCTAAAAAGTGTGTTCAGCACGTGTAAGAAGGAAGGCTCAAAATTGTGCTTAAGTTCGTGTAAGAAGAACGAGGACTCGAAAGCCCGCCAGGTGGGACTTTTAAGATTTAAGAAAGCTGCTCAAACAGCAAGTTTTGAAATCTCCTGGAATATGAGTTGCTCTGGAAGATTAATATTCAAATTTTACGCAAGTTGTTTGAGGAAATAGTGAGGAAGCATAGATAAATGACTGCTTCAAGAAGTATTGGAGTAAAACGACCTAGAAATGTATCACGAAGCTAATAGATACTGCGCGAGCTACACTGCTATAATGATCCCATTAGCTCCATTTTCCTATAACATTGACGGTGTATTTCTTCTGTTTGCTACTTCGTAATGATGTGTGAAAATCGCAGCATTCTGTCTTATTGCAGATTTTGTGTTTCACTATTTAATAGCTAAAAAGGTTTTTTCATATTGTAGCGCTGTCGTAATTTTGAAGCGATAATTTTTTCGTTAATATGGAAGGAGTCTCCGTTGGGATTCCATTAGTTATGCGTTGCCTCAGTTAAGTCTTATCACCGATGTGGAGTATATATATGGAGGTGATAGCCCTACTTGCTCCAGCTCATCACCGGGGGTTTACGGGGTTTTTTCGCCGTTATTTTGATGTAGCAATGAGAGGAAACTCATTTTATTTACTAGAAACTATCGCCTTAATACCTCTATCTGGATTTTGTGATCTGCCACAGACGTGAATTTTTATACTACTGTGAATAAGTGTGTATACTTTTTTGCAGTTGTTTGTTGTTTGAAGCCCAGCTTGCTCGTATGTCTTCGTCTGATTGTGTGTATACGTGTTCTTTTGCTTGCTCTATTTGAGTACTTCTAGGCGGAAATTTGCGTGTGCATATATTTTCTTCTCTTTGTTGTGTTTGCTCGGTTTGCTCGGTTTGCTCGGTTTGCTCAGTTTGCTTTGCTTGCTCGGCTTGTTTTGTTTACACTGTTTGCCTAGTTTGCCCTGCTGCACTCGCTCTGCTCGATATGTTCACTCTGGTTTGTTCACGTTTTCATTCTTACGCATCTAATCCAGTGAATGCCTCTTTTTGCCGTATTTTATTACATGCTTTCGGAGAAGTTCCAGCGAAGTTTCTTTAATTATTGACTACTAGTATGTATTGGTGCTGCCTTCCCTCTCTTATTCCCCCCGCCCATGTAGGAAGTAGGCCGCGTAGACGATGGTTTTATATACTTGTCTTTTGTCAAATGGTTTTTCCAAGATTTATCGCACAGCTTAGACCGTAGCAGTAATGATGCTGGCAAAGCAAGATAAGAATATCCAATATACTCATGACTTCGGCTAAATATTAAATTTATCTGTTTGACTTAGTTTTATGCTAACGGAAATGCGAAAAAATCCGAGCCATTGTGGCTGGAAATATGTTTAGAGGCTGAAATACCCATCGGCGTAATATTTTTAGACTTAGCTGACGTAAGAGCCTAGTTTGAATGAAAGAAGTTGCAGTAAATGATAGGATATTAGAAGCTAAAGGCACTGAAGAACTCACTTAAAAATAAAACTTTCCCGTAGTTCAAATCTAACAACTTCTTATTGCACGATTTATTCGCTGTACGCAAAAAAAGACATATAGGATGCAATATAGTAGTTGAATCATTCAAAAATAGACAAGTAAAGGCGAAATTACTTTCCTAGCATCGACATGGCACAAGAATAGAGATAAATATAATTCTTTCTCAACCGATTGGCTCGTGTTTATGGCCTGCAGACTGTCCATGCTCAATGTGCGTTGGAATGACTTGGTGCTCGTACATGCCTTATACACATTGCCTGCTTACCTGCATCGATTGAACATTTCATGGACTTGCTACATGTGGTGCTTTTCTCCGGTGGAATTATTTTTAATTTTATTTGAAACCTTGAAAGTATACTTCGAGAAAGTGTACACCATTTGCTAGCGTAGTTTTTTCCATGTGAAATGCTATTACCAAGCAGCGTTTTTTTATACTTTCATGCAATAAGTTCGTATTTTTTGAATTTTCCTGTTCATATTGAAGCGCGATGCTTTTTATTCTTATTCGCATTACTAAAGCTGTGTGTATCCTTAGCTTCCTCTTTATATTTTTGGGTATCCTATTAATGCCACTTAAATTCATTTTGCCGTTCCGTCATCTCTCTTTCGTTGTAATTTTTTTACAATCAATGTGCATCTTATTTCCATACAGTTCAGCTCGATTACTCAATTAGTTCTACTATGCGTAAATGTTCCTTTCTATTTCATCAAATATACCTGAAAGACCACCCTCGGTAGCTTCTTTTATGCTGGAAAATGCCTTTGTGTGACCACTATTCTATGGCTTTTGAAACCAAGAACTTCTAAGCATTTCAGCCGGTTTCATATTGGGAGTACTCAAATTGGTAGGATTTTTGTGAAAGTGCTTTGAGTTGGCTTGTGCTGCAGTAGGTTTTTATCTTTAGAGCTAAAGAAACATCAAAGAGCTTGATTGTTTCTTCTCTTTATGTTTTTGGTCTGCATGCTGCTTTATTAGCTGTGGAACTGCTAACGCGTGTTTACGCGATGTGATGAATTGTATATAAACACGAGGCCGTTACGATATAGATATGTGACGTCTAAACAAACCCCTGGTTCCGTATTTTTTACACTTACTCCCATGTGTGTTAGATGAATGAATTGTGTACAAGGAGGCGAAAAATTTTATTATCGCCGGTGTTGAGGAGTCTGCAGGAGTGCGCTATCATTAGTATCAATACATTGATAAAAAATCGCAATAGGTGCCAGTATGTTTAATGGCTCGAGCGAGAGTTTGTAGAGAGATGTAGCTGTAAAAGAATGAAGCAGGCTCACATACATATATTTGCCGACTCCCCATACTGTGCAAAAAATTGTTCAGAAGATATTTTTACTCGTCAAATGGGCTCTATAGCTTAAAGTCGAGTGCAGCGTGTGTGTATCTCTTAGCCTGAGCCTTAACGGACTGCAGCATTTTCAAGTTATAAAGCCTTCCATTTCCCCAGCGGTACTTTTAAGGTGTTATCTATTACAATTTTTTTTGTGCCAGCATTCAGAAAACTCATGCCTATTGATAGTGCATTTAAGCCACTGCACAGGGATATTACGTTCAATCAAGAAAGTTGCCCATAAATCCTGAGATAAGCTTTATCGTGCAAAATGATACATCCGCAGGTTAAAGCTTTTGGCACTGGCATTTGGGATATTTTTACGAAAAATGTGTATTACCTAAAAATCACAAGAAGTGAGCAAGAGATGTGATTTTAAAACTTCCTTTGATTCCCTAGCAAGGCTATGTTATTGACGTCACAAATATCTTTTCTCGCAAGAGAGAGTTGAGCCGTCCAATGCTCCTTACAAACGTAACCAAGAGAAAGCAGTACTAACCCACCACCTGCGTTCTACGCGTACGCTCAGCCTAGATTACCCCATACTCAAGCCAAAGCATCAGTGAAAACCTGTTTTTCTCACAAAACCGGAAGGTCACCCATCCTACCCCTTTCTGCAATTGAATTCCAGTACGGATATGACTGCTTCCCATAGCAAGCACACTAGCATATAGGCTTAAATCCTTGCAGTTAAGGGCCCAGTTTATGAATCCCTCTGCTCACAAAGTACTATTTATACTTAGCAACCATTCTTCCAATTTTGCACCATCATTTTCCTGAATCAATCTCTTAAGGGTTGGGAATAGCCTGTGGCCCCTTACTTCACCTAGAGCAATTTTAGCTCTCATTAGAATATTTTGATTTTCCGGGCTCCTGCGGACATGTTGTAAATTTATGACTAAAAAAGCAGTGCTTATAGACTTTCAGAGAAGAACTTCAATTATACTGAAGAATGACTCTTAGCCCATCATCATAAATTACTGTGGTTCTTACGTTATGCTAGCATGAAGGTACTTTTTCAAGTTGATGGATGATTGCAGTGTTTCAGCGCCTTTATCACCAGTACCATTAGCTAAAAGATATAATAGGCAGCTGCGACGCAAGGCAGAAAGTCTCACTCATTGCAGGAAAACTCTCTTGGCTTTTAATATGCGCTTTCCTACCTTCTCACTGGTATGAGCCACTTTGATATGGCTGCCGAGCTGTCATTAAATGATAGAGTCGCTTACCTGGAGGCTATATCACAACTCTTCACTAGATACTCCTCTGCCTGATCAGAATCTCCGTTTGCCTCCAGCTGCAGACCAAGCTCGAGGTAAACTTGTGCTTGTATAGAGACAGGATGCTTCTTCATTGACTGAAAAAATATTTTATTGTGGGAGTTATGAATGAATACATATAAAATTTTCCAGAAGCTTGCACTCAACTCTGCTATTAGTTCAAAATCTGCCTTTGTTACTATTTCTGCTGTTCTTTTCTTCACAAAAATGGTTATAAGTTTTACATTTATATTATGACCTAGTTTGGTAGTGTGATTGTTGACTGCAGCTCTAAAAGGGCTCCTTTAATTTCTCCTAACATATTCCGCATTCAGCCTTTTAATTTTGTCTTTACATTACCTCCCTACTGAGAGGATTTCGATAATGGCGATATTTAGCATTCTTTTAACCGCAGAAATAGCATGAATAAGGCTATTAAACAGTGAAACTAACGGGAGGCATGGAGCGTGCACAACGAAGAAAAGGCATCGTCACTGAAGTTTAGAGAGGATGCACTTTTTTTCAATCAGTACAAGCAGGTGTCCTGTAGTGAATGCCCGTTGGAATTGACAAAAGAGGGAAGTAGTAAGCGTATCGATTCCTAAAACGAGCAAAGCACCTCAATTGCTACCTTAGTTTCGTCTCTGAGAAAATATGTACCAATATTGCCTACAGCAGTCTATCAAGTTCTGGAAATTCTATAAACTTGCTTGCCTTTTTGATTAGAGCACAGAACAATCAAGTAATTTTTTACATAAAAATTTCCTCGGCAGTATTTCAGGTATACCATACTGCGGTGTACCTAGACATCTTTTAGATATGATATGAGGTTCTCCATGCTGACTTACATGATATCCCCTTCAATTAACTTTTGATATTATTTGCGGCAGCCTTCCATGCAATATGAATAAGCAACGGTTTTCATAAATCTTTTGCTAGGTGATAAAAAAAATCAGTAGCTCCCCTTTCTAATGGTAAATTTTGCTAACTCACGGCGCGCAAAAAAATACAGCTGCTACCGTATAGAACTACTTAGCTAAGTTCTGAAATATGCCCATAATTTGCAGAGTAAGCATATTGCAGTCGAAATATTGTTATGATTAGCAAGGCAGAAAAGTTAAAAGCTTTTCAATATTGGGTCAAAAAAATTTCGGAAATTAAGGAAATAATTTAAATAAAATTTTGCACCTTTGGGTTATTTAGTCGGCTGGAATGTGCTTTAATATTGTAATTTTTTCCTGTAAACTCTATGTTTGTGGCCTCCACACTTTCGAAGGTTTGCAGCAGTGCTGCTGCTTTAACAAGGTACTGTAATGCTTCCTGAAAGGCAATACATACCCCCAGAAGACAGGCTTTTCACCGACGATGGTAATGTCCATTACAAGTGGCACAAAAATTTACGCAAATACGTCATTTGGAGTATTCTATAAGAGTAGCTCCATTGAGCACCGTCGATAAAGGCTATAAAAAAGTCACTAAACATCAAAGCGTTTTTCCAAAAAAAAATGCTTCTACGAGAAAATAAAAAATGCACAACGCACCAGTTTAGGTAGCTATAAATCGCTTAAAGTAAATCGCGTAATGCTGCCAAGAAAATTTTTTTGATAAAAAACATATTTAATAACTTCATTTTATAGCAAGAATGCATTAGCTTATGCAAATTTTTCACACAGAACTATAACGCAAAACACCAATAAAGTAACAATAGTAAGCGGTTTCATTTACTTTGTGATACTCGTTATTTTCAAAGGAGGGAATACTCTGCTTTTGAGGTGAAATCACCTGCTTAACTAGCAGCATCACGCAATGCAGGAGAAAACTTTTAGACACTAGATCTGATGTTTCACTAAAGATTTAGAATAATTTCGGCATAACGTTGATAATGAACAATGATGCAAATTGATTTACTCTTTTTTTTGCTTCCTTTTTTTCTTCGTTACTATTTGGCCACCCGCTATGAATTATGTTGGATGAACTAGCAAGTTTAGCTAGAAGCCGGTAGGCCTTTAAATCCGTAGTAAAGTCTTGACTTGTGCTACAGAGTGAAACAATCATACATTTTCACGAAAGTTCAAAGCAGGATATAATAGAAGAAAAATTTCGCTTATTTGAAAGGAGCATAATTGACTATTAAACAAAGTTAAGCACTTTAACATGAAAATTTGACTATTCAAAACATCTTAATAAATATTATGTTAGCTAAACTTAGTTTCTCGAGTGTTTTCTGGGGTATTTACAATATTTTTTCATTGCTCATATTTCAATTTCGATGCCAGCACTAAAAACGAAATATTTTAAGGAGAAATTTTCTACATTGCCTCTAATTCAAGCAAGAACGCATACAACTGCTCAAAGGGATTAATGACAAAGAAATCTGAAACCAGCAGCAAGATGATAAAATAACTTTTCGAGGGTTGAGATTCGTCTCCGCTTTCTTCCAGAATATTCCTTTGTAAAAGTGATTAGCGTACCAACTAAAGCTAAAAATGTGATGAAATGAGCAAAATTTACGTGCGAAAATTTGGGAGTAAATTCAACGCTGCAGAATCCAAAGATATGTCTTGCTATTTGCGCTTAGCTGCAACTCATGTAGCTTCCAATAAATAAATACTTACGCATTCATCTCCAGGCATGCTTGAAGCAGATGCTGTACCTCGGCTTCACTGCCTATATTTTATATAATACATATGCTTAATTGTCAGGGTATCTTAATTTGCCTTTAAACGCAAAGTATTTTTAGGACTTGCATTTGATTGGCTGAAAAAAAATTCTTCCGCATCTTTCGCGGGGTAGCTCTTCCAAATAATCTTTTGGTATTAGTTTATATTCAAAAATTTACATACTATAATTTGTATTTTATGCTGCTCGAGTCATTCTTTTGCTGACTACTGCACTTCGTTGATACGCAGATACCATCATTTTGGGTTAATTTTTCAAATAAATCGAAAAATTTTATCTGGTTGTGCCTTTTTGTCGCTTTAGCAAGAGTATAGCCATAGTGTTGTTTTTTCCTATCTTAAGCTTTGGTTATTATATTTTTATGTATACTTTTTTTCAACCTTTAGGAAATGAGAGCATGCTTCTGCTGAAAATATAACTAACATAAAAATCGCAAATTTAAGCAGTTTGCTGAATCTGCTAAGGAAGAAAAATGCAGAGCAAGCTCTAAATTTCACAAGCTCACCATAAATCTTCTTTGCAAGCTTTGCTAGAATCAAGCAAATTTCACCCTTTAAGATCTTCACTGGCTGATTACTGGATTTTTCGACTTCATTAAAAGACCTTGATTTTTCTTCTTTTCTATTAAGAATTTCTTTCAATTTTTTTTTTCCTATAGGATTGCCGAACACTTCATTTGTGATTTCTTTTTCCGTCGTAAGTACCCCTTTTGGTAAACCCATTTGATTATCATAGACCCATGTGGCCCCTTCAGAATCAATCTGAGCGGTGCTACTAAACTGATGATTTGCCCCCCCATTATTTGCTGCCGCTTGTGGCTCACTACTGCCAGAGATGGTGCTGGAGCCTTTACGTGTTTCCCTTTCTTTCCCCGACATTTCTTCGTTTTCCGCAAAGTTTAAGGTAAGAAGATAGAGTATATAAGAGTCCCAATAACATTTTTCCTGCAAGAAAAAAGTATGTGAGTATACATAAAACAGAAGGAGCTGCTCAAATTTTATTTAAGATCTTATGAATTTTTTAAGCTGAGAAATCTGAGCTCTAGGAGTTCTCCGCAATAATTACCGAGTGCAATGCCCTAATTCATACTTACGGCTCGCTTATTACACTCAGAATTTTGCTGTTTTTTGGAGTGGAAAGCACATTCACTGTCGAAAAATTACTTCGGTAAACAACATCTAGATACAAAATCATCAAATAAAACTGTCTACCTACCGAACTGGGCATATTCCAATTTTTAAATATCACTCAACAAATTATTTTGCTTTTTCAGGATTTTTACATCACACGATTACGCCATATTTCGAGCTCTCTAGTTCTTCAAGCTTTCTTTTTATCCTATACTTTAAATTGCTAAGCCCTACCCTGGACACATAAAATGCCACTGCGCCTTTGAGTGGTTAAGCCAACCCGTAAACTGTTACTAGCCACTAAGAAAGTACCCTATAAAAGTTTGTGCCTAGCTTTTAGGACTTAGGAACTCTTAAAAAATTAAGTGGTTCTACGCAGTCACGTCTTAAAGGGACACACTGGCAGAGAATCTCATTTGGAAAATTCCGAAAGGAAACAATTACACAGCCAAACCTTGGGGTGCGCACATCCCCAGCTTTAACTATGGTATAAATATTGGAAACGATTTTAACCAGCGTGGTATTACATGGGAATAAAAATATTTTTTTAATTTATTGCCAAAACTTGAAAAATTCTGAAAACCAGCCCTAAGGGTTAATCTCATGGGGTGGCTCAGCACCATAAGCTTCTTTTACCTAATTGGCAAAAAATAGCCATAAGGCATCGCTGACTGTCCGATGTAAAAGGTTCTCTTAAAAGTGTGTATCATACAATAAACATAAGCCCTGTTAAAAAGACACTATGCAACTCCAAAGAACGTTAGAAAACAAATGTATATGCTCTGCAGGGCTCTTATTGTACTACACAAAACTTTCCTTTCAAAAATATAATAATATTCTATCCTATTAAAATTATATCTGCGGATAAAAAAATTAGGTTACCATGTAGCTTTTCTCTGCCAGAGTCTTGTAAAACGCGCAGGAATGAGCCATGCAGGTCAATATCTTGCTATGGTCCATATCTTGTACAGCTTTCTTCATTGCAAATCTGTATGCTTCTCCTGCGTGTTCCATCCTATCTGCCAGTTCATTGCACTCGCCTGCATAAAATCAAACGAGAAAATTTTCATAAAAATGTGGTTGCGCACATATAACGTATTAAAAGAATTAAAATAGTGTCCTAGAAGATAACAATGTGGAATAGTTAAGTGAAAAATCCTGCAGGGCTTTCCAAAAATTATGACGAATTAGTGAACGCCCCATTTTAGCAAAATAGTACGCCATAAGCTACGATATGTTGTTGAATAGATAACTAGTAAAAAGGGAATGCATAGTATGTGAGCGATACTGAAATAACTACTCAAAGAAATAACCATGGAAATCAGCAGATACACAGACATGAAAAATTATTGAAAAAAATATCAAAGTACCAAAGATTGACCTGAAAAGGGAGAAAAACGTATCTAAGAGTACAAGTGCGTTGCTATGAAAGAAAAATACTGTTAGAAGGGAGAAATGCTAGAGCTATACGAAATTGCAGCTGTAAGATCAACTATTTAGAAGTGAAACTTGAATACGCTGGCTGAGTAAATTTCATATTTTCTATGAAAGAACTTCAAATGTGACGTATGGTAGCAAAATATATTGTATATATCAATCCTCATATTTGATAAAAAGATTATTTGCTCCTTTGCTTTGAACGTTGGAGCTCAACCTTCATAGCTTTTTTGTATTTGCATCTAGTCTTGGCTACCAGCTTATTCTACTGGGCAAAAAGTTTTGCAGTAACATCTGATTAAGTTCACCAGCTGCCAACGAAATGATTACAGAGCTGCAGTCAATTTAGCCGCCTTACCGAAGCATCTCCCGAATTAGAAACCTTACTGTATTTAGACTTCGTAGCCTTTAATCCATGGTGTACACCAATTAAAATAAGCAAGAACTACCCTACACTAAATCTGCACTCCGCAAAGATTTTTCTGACCGACCCTAACTAGTTTCAATCTTACGCCTTGCTTGAGAAAATCATCTTCTTTATGAGCTTAGAAAGCAACATTCTGCGGTTACTTTACACTGTAAGCATGGCTTAACCTCGTATTAAAAATACACAAAAAACATCTTAAGCTAGTTGCACCTTGTATAAGCGCAATGGCAAGAATGTCATGTTACTGCATGTACCTATAGCTTAACCATACAGCGCACGAAAAATCGTCTACCAAATGACATCGAAAAATGCCGTAGATACCCAAAAAAAACTCGTTGAATCTCAGAATGATGAAGCCGAAACTTGAGCTTGTGTTATAAATTATATTGCAGTATAACAAGTTGAGACTGCTAGGTATAATTAATTTTTTATTAGTAAAACTGATAGAAATGATAATTATCATTTTACTAATACAAAATAATTATACCTAATGGCTCCAGCCTGCTGTTTACTACTGCTGCTGCCGCCGTAAGGTGTTCACTTCACTTCATGCAGCCACCCGTAGGGCACTTAATCAAGCATCTTAGTTAAGCCTACGTTAAATTAGAACAGTAGCATTGTATATACCTATTTGCAATAACATTTCAACAGCATGGGATCTTCGGCCAAGTTTTTTTGAACACAAATATCCTTCCTCAGCAAAGTACTGAGCTTGGTCGTGCCCTCCTAAATTCCTCCAAATATTAATCAATTCCTTGTACAGTTCTATAGCCTCTTCAAAGCGCTCTTTTTTTTTTTCTATTTCACATCTTACCAAAAGACATCTGAAACGAAGCAGATGCTTGTCTATACCTCCCCCTAGATTCCATCTATTTTGCATAAGTGACTTTGGATCCTGTTGAGCGATTACAGACTCATTCAAAGCCTCGCCTTCATACCGGAACTCTTTACTAGCTTCAAACAGATACCTGCCATAAGCGCTCTGATACGGGATACGAGGATGCGGTAGAATGGACTTCATCAATTTATTTGTTCCTCTTTTCCAGTTGTTACTACAGGGTAAAGAAAGTGGAAGATAGGCAGGGGTTGAAGTGGGTGCTGTAGCTTTGCTTTTCAGTGAGCCATCGCCCGTCTTCGATCGCGAGCAATTAATGAGGCGATAGTAGTTGCTGACTTGCAAAAGCAGCTCCTCGAAAATTATCTTCTTCTGGAATTTTTTGACATCAAATGCTGTTTGTGCTGACTGTTTATCTTTATCAAGGGGAAATTCTTCTTCCTTCAGCTTATCTCCTAACAAAGGCAAATTTTTGTCAAGATGAAGCAAAGACATTGGAGCCATAGGCACAAAAGGTATCTCTGCGAAATCTAGCAGAATACCCAATATATGTGGTACAACTATATAATTAGATGGATCTTTATTTTTAAACCAAAGGGTCCCTACGATCCCGAAATTTTTAAGAAGGTGGAGCCTGCGGAGAGCTCCCGTGTAGACACAGTAGGTCTAATCGCAGGTAACCTTAAAGGGTGTATTTCATAACGCCAAATTAAGCCTTAAATGGTTTGAGTAGCTTGGCCTACCATCGTTTTATTAACTATTGTGACGCAAAGGGAATCAGCGTTTTACAGCAGCATGCAAGCTAGTGAATGGTGATAGCTGATGATAGATTTGGTCCAGAGATGTTTTGGACCCTATTTTACTTTTGATGAAAGCGAGGAAACTATTCCATGGAGAAGCGTTTCAAAACACCCACGGTTACAGCCTCCACGATTGGAAGCAATCTTGTTTACCTGGTGTATTAGAAAAATTCATTTTCTCAATGTGCTTCTGTTCAAAAACATAAAAATTGCCAGTGCTATTGTCGCCGAGCTGATGTGTAGGCTCGTTTTGATATCTGTCTATCCTGGGATTCATGGCTACCCCCCTATCCTTTTCCGCTGTGTTTATCTGATAGTATGCGCATATCGCTAATGAAACGCCAAGTGTCTCACATAATAGCAACTCTTCGGCATCAGTAACATCAGTTCCAGATTGTCGCCATTTAGTCCTCCAATTTTTCTGAAAATTACCTGCAATACTTGCTAGGTAGCACAGTAACCTCGCTAATAAAAGTTCGCACAAGTCTTTCTCCACCCCTTCTTGCTTCGGGAAAGTGCTTTTTCGCGTGTTTGAAGATACTATTGTCTCTGCCAGCAAGTTTTTTATGAACTCAGAACTGTCGCACATTAAAAGATCAGGCGTAGCTTTCAAATTAAACATATCTGATCTCAACCTCAAACTCCTCAATATCTCTAGTTGGTCCTCAAAAGTTGGTGTAGCTACGTACTTCTGATTAAATAACGTAGACATTTCAGCTAAGAGAGACCTACCCTGTTCAATCGTCAAATGCTGTGCTTGCGAATGAGGCCATTTACCGGACGAAAGGCACCCTATGTCATACTCCGTTCTTTGTATGCTTTGCTGGTCGAGTGATTTAGACGGCAACGTCATGGGACTGGAGTGAAGAAATTCTTTGTTGGGAAAGTCATAGAGTAGTCTCACCCACTGAAATTTCTCTTTTCCTTCATCATCATAGTTAGCATAGTCATCCCAGCGTGGGTTTCCTTGAAGCTCGCAGATAGGAGAAAGGGCACCGCTAAGTTCTTCTTCGTTGTACTCAACTCCCCATCTATTATCCACATGATGATCTTCTACCCAATCAGCTTCAGAACCTTCATTTTGTGAAGCTGCGTTCTCGAAAAGCGTACTTCCCTTGTTCAGAAGCGTATTTCCAGCCTGATTAGTTTCCTCTTGAATAATTAAATCCGCTTCGTTTTCTTCATGTTGCAAGCTTCCTGCTACTGTATCACCTAATATATCCGATTTAGTAGCACTTCTCGCTTCTTCACTGAATATGTTTGATTTCTGAGAATTGTTTTCCTCTACACTTGCATTTCCTGCGTCCAAGTTTTTCGGTGTTCTACCTTTCACGGCTTCCATATCTAGCACTGATGAAGTCTCACTGCTGCCATGCTTCTTTGGATTCTCGACATCATCTCTGTTGAAGGTTTTGTGTGTATGCCACCGTAAGTCATTTCCATCAGCATGTTTACAACCTTCATGATCTTCTCCTACTAGGCGAAAAAATGGATTTTTTCGATCCCTTCGTAGGTAGCTTGGATTAAGTACGTTCCACAATATTTCTTTCACTTCTTCAACCGACAAGAAGCTATTAATTTTGCCTCTTTTGGCCTCTTCGGCTTGAAGAATCGAGTTTAGTTTTATCATAGATGTGCCAGTATCTGATAAGGATGGTGCCGTAGCTGACCATCGATTTACAGGTATCGATTCCTCTAATAAAGTAACTTGCATAAGACTCATGAGGCTCTCAGTGTATCCATCACGAACTAACTCTATTGCAAGCTTCTCTAGAAGTGATTCCTCCTTCAATGGGTTGTCAAAGTCGCGAATATTTGCTGTACTCAGAGGTGGTAGGGGGATTTGATATTTAGGTCAAGTTAAGCATACGGAGGAGATTATAGAAAGACATTGATGCAAGTAACTGACCTATCAGGCAACAGATTAACAATGGACTACCGTAGCATAAGCAGTTTGAAGGATATCACTCGGAGAAGTATAGTGCGCTTTATGCATTGCTGGTGAAAGTAAATTCACAGAAAACCACTAGAACGCAAAGAATTTGAGACAATTTTTTTTTGACACCTTAAAAAGCCGATAAAATTTCATCTTCCGGTGAAAATGTTCTTAATAAAACCATTGTGATTTAGGAATCCCTGAAAAGCTATCAGTGTCGCCTGTGTGTCATTAATACCGACAAGATGTTCTATGCTACGGCTATAAGCATATAAAGATATCCTATAGGGACCTCAGAAATGATTGCATTCTTAATACCGCAGCACTCGAACGTATTTTGAGATTGTTCCCCACATAATATATTGTGCCGTCTTTGGTAAAGCATTGAATTTTGGTGCTTATCCTCGCATTTTTATCTGCGTTGATCTCATAAATTATGCAAACATTTTTTTTTACACCTAACTGCTAGTAGGAGCAAAAATTTTATGCCACGGACACACTGCTCGCTTTCTGATGTCTAAAGTGATACTCTCCTAGGTATAATAATCTAACTTAACCTGTACTATTACTTATGCTCAGTAGAAGCTAATCCGGAGCACAGCTAGTGCAGCTGCTGATAGGCATCGCTTGCGCATAGTATTTCTTGTTCACGAGAAATTCGTTGAACTTACTTTCGCTTCGACCATCGATCCAATTCTCGTCCAACTCATAGGCTGAGTTGTCTGTGCAACTTCCAGACAAGCTTGAATCTGCAACACTTGAAGATAGTTCTTCCGTTACTGAAGTCCTTTTATGTCTTTTGGGGACACAATCCCCGCGTTTGAGCCCCATTGCAGCATTAGTTTGCTAAATGACCGTAGCCGACGATTACCCTATCAGGGGGGGGTGTATGCAAACCGTGGTTACAAAATGCCTGCGTATAATAAGTAGAAGAAATTTCTTGCTGTGGAGACTTAAACAGTAACTTGGATACCGAGTATAATTGCTCAAAGAGTGCAACCCGCTGAGACAGCAGAATGCTCTACAGAATAACTTTTGCGTACTCAGGATTTCGGCGTGCATCGTGAATAGTCAGTGGTGAGAGCCGAGTACGGAAGAAACGAATCAATTGCTAGTTGCTCAGAGAAACTATCACAGAAAATAAGTCAGCTCTAAGTTATTTGGGTTTAGCGTGTTGCTACTATCAGTCGATGATAATGCTAAGTACATGGATTATTCTTCTGTAATTGTAGAATTGCAAACCCACCGATAATCACCTGCATCGAACTTACCGAAAAGTAGATTTTGTAGTTATCGCCCTTATCCAATTTCCAGCGGCTTGTTTACAGCTTTTTTTATGGCCTGTTTTGCATTATGCATACCCATAAAGCATCGTTAGAATGCTAATAAGGATTTTATTTCTGAAACCCAGTGCTGATTTTAAGCCAAAGAAATATGAAGGTTATAGCTAATCAATTTTAAGAGTGCAGATGGATGCTAAAAATGCAAAATTTGCAAGATATAACGCTGTTTCCTATTTTTGAGAATTGGGAATATGGGTACTGCACGTGCTTTTATAGCTTGTAGTGAACCTATCATGTTTTGAAGTCTCGAACAGCCTCTCTAAGCTCTCTGGAAGCAGCAAAAAATATCGGAGTATCCCTTTTGCTTCCTAATTTAGCTATCTACCACTAACTTAATTTAGCTGAGTAGCGTTCCCACTTAGTTTCCAGTCATATTTTCCCAGCCGTCTGTATTGCCAATTATTTGCCTTGCTCACAGTGCAGAAAAACAAGGTACTAAGCTGCTGTATTCACAGTCCCCCGATTTGACACTCTAATCTCGTCACTTCATGCAAAATTTAAGCGGAGTTGGGTCAAATTAGCCTCTTCCGTACGACCATATTCCTCTTATAACATTTTATTCTTTGTATTTATTTGCTCCATCACAAGACCTGATATGTTTACATCCCTCGAAGGCGTATGCTACTGATCTCATGTACGCCTCAGTGCGAATTTAGTCGGGATATAACTTCGTTAGCGGTATTACTCGTTAGATTGCTGCATGGAATATTATAGCTGCTGCTTCAAGATGACGCGATAAAATGCTGTGGTATTGTTATATGCAATGGGATTCATCGGTGCGCAAAAATTATAGAGCATCGTGTAAAAGCTACAAAATGACATTTTGAAACTTAAAAGCCTTCGGTTGCAGGAAAAAAAAACGCAAGCAGCTATGGAATCTAGCTCGTTTTGCTTAGTCATTCTGTTTTACTGATTAAAAAAGGAAATCAGGGGCACTACTGTATATTTGTTTGGGTGTACCTGCTCTACTTGTCTAATCATGTAATGAAGCCTTTGGTACACGCAGCACAAATGCATTTCAGCAGATACTTAAGCGAAAATACAGCTTTTCATTCACGTAGCTCGAGCTCTCTATTAGGATTAATGAGACAGTTACAGTTTCATTATGTAACAAAAATTTGTTTCCTGATTTGTTCCATACTGGTGATTCAGCTACCTTTTACTATGTTTATGCTTTTGAACTCTATATATCCTCTTTGAAATTTGTATCCCAGAGTGTTTTCCTTTTTCCTTTGTTACTTTTTTATTTTCAACTTAGCTGCTCTTGCAATGCACCGGATTTTCCCCATTGAAACATTTTTTCATGAACGCCCAAGAGCACACATCTGCACTTGGCTTTCATATGCGGAGAAAACAAACCAACCGCTCTCTACCCTACTTCTGTAGAAACTAGATTAAAAATTTTTTTAAAGTATGGCAGTAGAAAAAATTTTTTTTGGGCTTTCTAAGTGGGCCGATACCCTGATAGAGCCTTGAAACATCGTAAAATCCCGAAAATACCCCTGCAAAATCGAAACTACTAAAAATTGAGGTCAAATGGCTATGAAGCAGGGAAAGGGTGTTACACAAATTTTGAATTCGAAGGGCTTAGCAAGAAAAATTACGGAATAGACGAAGTAGATAAAGAAGCGCAAGAGACCAATCGCTTCTCAGCGTATAACTGCCATTTTTGGCCACAAGGATAATATTAATTCATTCCCACAAGCACACTTGATAGGTTATGCTGGTAACCTGAGAGCCCATGTCAAAAATTCATTAAGACTAGGCGGTTTGAACCAAAGACCCAGCCTGCAGCCACAAAAATCTTCCTTGACTTGTAAATCTACGAAAGATGTTTAGGTGCTAGTTACATAGCAAGCATCCCTCAAAAAATCCGTCAAATCTTTGAAATGCAAAACCAAACTGCATGTACAGCCAGCTTACTACCTGTATCAGGACTCCGAAACCATCAGGTTCCCAGCGAAGAGAAGAGTGGCATAAAATCCCTTACTTTGTGTGCACTTCTGGATGATAACTCAGGTTACTGCTACCTTCCCCACGGTAAACATTTTCTGCATCTTCCTAGACGTGAAACTATGCCATAAAAAATAACTTTCCTTTCAAGAAAAATCCCAACTACTCCCCCCTGCCTTTCGCATCTTCAAACATTACAGAGGGGAAGCGAGTCATTCGGGCCTATGGCCTCAATCAGCCACTGAATCAGGGTAAGGTGAGAATTACAACTCCGGCATTGATCCAGCGAAGAAAAGAACAACACAGGTTTACACCTGGTATAAACATGCGCGCACACGGCCTAAGCTCTTCGTCGCCATATGAGCTATGATGAACTCGATACCCGTGACTAAAATAGGTTTCTTTTGCCAAGACAATTCTCTTACTGCAAAGACATGCTTGATAAAAGATTCCCTCGGGGATGGAGTATCTTTAATCTCAAGCTCAACATCGCGACGGCTAGCAGAAAGAGATCTGTAGCATACTTACTTTGGTAGTAACCATGGGTTCAGACATAGCTGTTCGCTACTAGGGTTTTCAATGGTTGCTGGTTCGTTTGTTTTGTTTTACTGCAATCATTAATCCGTCCATAGAAATGTAGCACAGGGTGAGAATGCCGTAGTTTTATCGAACTTGAAGCACCTTAACTCAAGATGATTTATATGAGGCATTCGCTAAGTGGTCATATTTAATGGTAAAAAAACCTACTTAAAACTAATGGAATTTACCGGGATTTTCCCACGGGCTCAGTGTCTAGATCACACCGTAGGACTGCAGGATTTCCAACTTAAAATTATAGTCATTCCTCAGTGACTTTATTAAGATATACCCTAGCAATCACGAACCACTAGGATATCTTGCATCCCTCGCGCTTCAAGAATATCCAACTTAAGGTCGCGGTGATTACCAAGTTAGCGCTTTTGGATTAAGTCTTTGTAAAAGACAATTTGCAGGTATAGAAATTAAGCAGCGGTAACACGTGAGCGGTTCAATCGGCTGTGAATGCTATTTGAACTATCAAATGAAAAGATGATGAGTTTCAAGAAAACGAAAGGTCCTCAAATACCAACATTTTCACGATGGAACTAGAGAAGAGGATGATTTTCAAAAAAATGAAAGGTCCTCAAATACCAACTTTTTTGTAAAACTCATGGAAGTTCAATGAAAATGTGACTACTCACAGTGCAAGGTAGCAGACACGAAAAAGCACGTAACTGGAAAGAAAATCCGCCATAAAACCCCAATTTATCCATGAGTAAACGCTGTTCTCACACATATAATGGTGAAAGCGCAAAAGAGAGCCTCTAAAGAGCACATTATAACTTTTAGGAGAGCAAAAGTACAGGGAAAGCACGAATCTTAAACAAGTATATAAGATGTCTTCGCAAGTCTAATTGTAACAAATACAAACGAAGCGACCCTGGTATAAACACCTCAAGTAATCTAGCTTCTACCATAAAATCATAAGATATACAAGCAAACGATGCAGATATAAGGATTTACTCGCGATAAGCTATGGAAGCCGAGCAAATATCACATTGTTTCTAGTGTGTCAATATCTTTGGAGAAGACTAGTTTTCATGTGAATTTGCGTCTAAACAAGAATAATAGAGAATCAAATCAAGAACGCACTAGTTACTCTAAATTTTCTACAAGACAAGCAAGTGCAATATATTTCACAGCTGTTTTTAAGATTTTCATCAATAACTATCAATTTTTGTCTCAACATTTTTCAGCAAAGCGGGCATTAGCTATACAAACCACACCTATCAGTTAAACTGCGGGTTTCGGTAATGCATATACAGTTACAAGACCAAAAAAAAACCAGCAGCCTTTAAAAAAAAAATTGAGATTTGTATCTGGAATCAAAACAGAACTTTAAATATCAAAAAAGAGCGATAAAAATGGAGCATATAAACTAGTCAGTTTCTTCATCCAAAACTGAGCATTAAACATCACAAACTCATTAAACTGACTGCATATATACTAATCAGTATTGTGAAGCTAGTAACTAGCTGTTATCTACTGATAAAATGCAACACATCAGCAAGCATAGACATCAAAGAGCCTCTCAAAAAAGGCTGAATGTTCTGGAAATATTATCACAAGAAAAGTTTGAAATATCCGCAAAAATTACATTCAAAGGAAAGAACAGACTGAAGCACACACAATAGCTTCATCCAAGCATAAGTTAGAAATGAAAATCAGCTCAAAGAAGCGGCATAAACGCAACACACACAAGCTAACCAGAGAGACACATGAAAATGCAGACACACACATAGAGATGTACACGCTAGTGAAAAATTCCGGGATATCTTCAACTTTCACATTGAAATACTAAAGAGATTCAACATAGGTTGGCGAGATACGCTTCAAAGAGTACCACGGAGGAGGAAAAATTTACGGCAAAAAATTTGCAATGTGTGCGAAAGAAATTCGATTTGACCTCGACACTGGCTTAGCTAGCTAAAAAGTAAAGAAGAGGTGAAATTCTCCAGAGGATGACGCACACACACAGTGATGAAAGAGATTTCAAAACGGAGAAAACACAAAATCAGACGGATTTTCCAGACAAACAAATTTAACAACACACACTATGCTCATACAGTGTGTCCGGAGGAGCAGGATCGCAGAACTCCCTCAAAAACAGAGCTCGTCGAAATCAAGGGAAACGCTAGTATAGACAAGCTGTATTTTAACAACAACTTATTCGATTCAGTGGCAACTAAAGAGGCAAAAAACCATTAGCTGCCAAAAGCACTACTCTAAAGAATAATATACGCACAAAAGATCATATGGTAGGAAGAATACTAAATGATAGAGATCTATGCAGATTTGCACACACAGCAAAATCTGGGCAGATAGAGGTATGCAATTATCCACACGGAAAAAACTGGGCAGACCCAAATATATATATGCAGAGACACACACAACAACCTAGGCAGATATAGATATGCAGAGATACACACACAAATCTAGGCAAATACATATCTATACTCTAGACGACTAAATACGCACTCAAATCTACAAAACTATATACACACACTCCAAATTATACCACAAACGGAGTCACGGGCTCAATTATCAAATGAGGAGATAGAGATTAGAAACAGAATGTGAGTAAAACCAGAGATACCCACAAAAAATCAGATTATCTGCTTACTAAGAAAGGTACATCGATAAAGCGTTCTAAGAAGCAGAAAAATAATGAAAAAACCACAAAAAACCGCTTTTCTGTCTGATTTTTTCAAAAACTAATAATCAGAGAGAGATTAGACGTTTTAAGTAATGAGCAGATGCGTTAAAGTAGGAGAAAATTATATCCGCAGCTTGAAGAAACAAAAAACGTATGCATGTCGATCATCTTCAGAGATCAACAGCAAAAACATCAAAGTGAAGCTGGTTAAACCACTACCTTAGCTTCTCTAAAAGTGTTCGCTTTTAATCTGTGTGTCAGTGTTTTTTTAGATCTTTCTCTGCTTGTGTGCGTTGTATGTTTCTCAGTGTGCATGTATGTGTTCTTTGTATACCTCTCTGCTTGTGTTTGTTGCATGTTTCTCTCTCTCTTTCTCGCTACTTTGTGGCTATGACTGAGAGTTAAGTCATGCGATTAACAAAGCTAAAGAAGATGAACATATTCATCAATAGCGTACCACTACACATCAAGCAGTCGCTTTGCTCTTCATTTCTAGCCTGAAATTGGCAATATTATCGCACATTTCCTTGATTGCACATACATCAGGCCTGAAGCTGCAGACTTCTCCATCATTCACCACTAGATTACCGTGAATCCAGACATGCGTAACCTAACCAAGAAAGGAAAGCAGATTCACACACACAAGGGAATGGCTAAAACGCTCAGAAATTGGAGAAAAAATGACGATGAAGATGTAGAAAGTGTCAAAATGGAGCGGCGAGGAGGGAATTTTACGGAAAAAAAGCAGAGAAGGCGTTAATCTAACAAAAGATCCAATGAAGTTGTCTATATAAGGATAATGACGAGAAAAAATCCTCTCCTTAAACCACAAATTCCGGGCAGAAAAGAGGGAATTTAAGAAATTTCAACCAAGAAGGAAGAGATCAAAAAAACGTAAAAAATTGCTGCTAAAGTGCTAAAAATTTCATCTTCAGCTTTCCTAAAGGCATAGAAGCTTGCATACGGAAGTTGCAAATAGCCGCAGCTATTTGCGAAAAAACACACTTAATACTTTGAACAGTGACGTAGGCAGGCAATAAGAATAGCTTCCTCAAGGAAAAAGCATAAATTTCAGACGAAAAACGACGAAAATAAGAAGCAAATTACTATGTTTTGTAAAATAAAAGTTTATAATTGAAGTTTCTTGGACTGGGAGTATCTCATCATAAAACTAAAAAAACCAAATAGCGCACACGCACACACAGAGTAGTAGTTCTACGGCTGGGATAGACGGTGTGCTTTTTTATGCTGAGACACACACACACATCAGTAATTCTACACCTGGGATAGACTGTGTGCTCTTCTAAGCCGAGACAGGCAAACACACTACTCTAGGCCCCCTAAAGACTCTCCACTTATGCCAGCACACACACGTTACTCTGTGCCCCCCAAAAACTTTCCCATTCATCCAAGCACGCACACATTGCCTTTCGCCTCCAAAGTTGCAAATAGCTTATGGCTTGTAATACATTATGCACACACCTGAGAAAACCGACAAAGCGTATAAATCTACATATAAAACTACCAAAAAAAGCACCGTCTTCATTACTGATTCAAGCAAAAGATCCAGCAGCCGATTCGTGTGCAGATGTGAAGAACATCAAAAGACGGTATATAAGCAGCATAACTAGGAGTCGCACATGAAATACACTTAAACCCATAGCAGCTGCTAAAGAATATACACAAGGAAAGCCACATATTCCATCATATTTCTTATTTTAAGATGCATAAAACGGTAATTTCTTCAGAGTTTATTAGTCTTTCACTAGAAATCACGATAAACTAGAAATTTTGCAAGTCTACGAAGAATACCCGTGGATTTAGCGCGTTTATCGCAGCAGAAAGCGGATCAAAGATGGGTGACATTTCCAACTCTCCCAGATCAACAGAAATCAGATCGCAGAGCTTTCCAACCTCCAAACTTCCTGCAAACGCAGAGCACGAAGAAAGCCAATAACAGTAGTACCAAAAAGATCCAAAAGGCCTCATCAAAAAACAGCAAGAAAGCATTTTTGCTGAGAAACTCCCATCAAAGCCATGAGGGAGAGAATTATCCTGAAGAGGATGCTTAACGAGGGAGTGGAGAAGCCAAAAGAAGAAAAAAACATCAAAAAACACTCAAAAAGGGGGTAATTTCTGAAAAATGTTGATTCTACTACTAGGAAAGAGATGAATTATCAAACGTTCTTGAGAAGGGAATGGAGAGTTTGGTCAGCAGAATGCTCAACCCCCCTTAGGGGCTTAATAAGAAATCGTAAAAGGGGGGAGTTGGTACTTTCTCAAACACACATAGATAAAAAACACACACAAATCAACACATACAAAGATACACACACAAAGACACACACACATAGACACAAATACACAAGCACACACAGATTATTCGCTCCCAGAATTAAAGTAAACTAACGTGACACACGGTATATAAGCACTCATAGAGATACCGAGTAGTACATCATCCTAGTTAAAGGCAATTAAAGCTCTTTACACGCAGGACCTCTACTTCTCCTTCACACACGTGGGTCCAAGCCATTTACTGCTTTTCCCTCTCAATTTTTCCCAGGGTGTATATACACTCATTAAAGAGAAGAAACATATAGTATAGAAACTAAGTTTTCACACATGTTCTAAACAACGAAGAGGAGAAAAAAAACATAAAAAAACTCTTTTTCTTTCAATTTCCTCCGCCTTACCAAGCTCTTTACCCCTCCCTAAAGCCTTGGCTCCATTGATAGTACACATCTTCATCGTATCATAGATAGTACTACTAGAAGGATGACCTGAAATCACCTATAAGTCGAGCATAAGGCAAAGAACAGAGAAGGATGAAGCATCAAATTCTGTATCAGCTAAATTTGGGGTGCATACGAGAGTGCGTGCTGTTTGAGAGCTTTCTGCAGGTGTACATACACTCGGGTAGGCGTGTGGTTAAGCACGTAAAGTGGGGCAAATAGTGGCGAGTGGGCGTGTGTGTGTGTGTGTGTGTATGTGTGTGTAAGTCACCACTTGCTCATCTTGAATTTTGGTATCCTTGTAAAATACCGAGTAAATTCGCATTTGCCAGAGTGTGCCCTTCATTCCAAATTCTCGTTTTTCTTATAAAATACTGCACACACTCTCATTTTCTACGTACTCCCACCACCTCCTTCTTCATCCCACGCACTCTCATCTTCTACCAAAAACCCCGTACAATCGTACTTTTCCTATAAACCAAACACGTTGAAAACTTCATCAATCCTACCAAAATGGAGACGAAAACATCACTGCCTCTCCACCTAGAGAAGCCATCTACGCAAGTAAATAATACGCACACACACACACACACATAATCACCCTTAAAAAAACAGGAGAAAGCCTCTTTATCACCTTCTCAAGCAGATAAGCAAATTGGCCTTCACATAACAAACTCAATGAGTTGTTTGAAGCTGCTGAATCCGTACCCAAACACACGTTTATATTGGATTTTCGAATAGTTTGTACATCGCAAAGCCCACAGCCTAGCCTCATATTGCTCCTATAAAATCAGATGAAGAGGGAGGCTTTACATAAAGTTTATTAGTAATGCGATATAGACGAGGGTGGAATACTGTTTTAGAGGCTTTAGAGTTACCGGTATTGAAGAAAAAACTGATTTCGTACGTTTCAGGAAGTAGGAGAGAGGCTGAGTTATCAGTAGGGAGGAACACACACACACAAAGGGAGGGTGGGGAGGGTTTGAAAGGGAGAAATGGGGGTTAGGAAGAGTAGAGAGTGGTAGATAGATTTATGCAGGCAGATAGATAGATAATACATATACATATATCGATGTAAATACAGAGAGAGATGTAGAGGCACACCACTGCAGGGAGATAGGTGTACACCACAGAATTACATGCATAAAAGCATAGAAACGTCCACACACACATACACCTCAAAAAACCTCAGCATACGCATGGACATCAACCAACGTATTTACACATTGACACACACACAGATCAACATATCTGCACACATCAACACATAGAGATCAACACATACACATCAAGGTACACACCAACCCAGGTTACACAAATAAGCGCTTACACATCAACCCACATACAAATCAACACATACTCACACACACCAACAAACATGCCAGGAATGATATAATCTGCTCACTTTGGGCAATGGCAGCAGGAAGCTCCTGACGTTGATAAAGTAGCCAATGAAGGCTTATCAAGGTGCACTGAGTGAGCATACACTCCATTCTTTCTTAGTGCACCTGAAGTAGAAAGAAGAGGAGCATTAAGAAGGAGTTTTCATTGAAAGAATAGAATTTAGTAGTGAGTGTTTATTTGCTAGTGTGTATGCTGGAGCCCCTGAGCTGGTGCGTGTGTGTATGCGTGTAAAACATGACACAACGATAGCGCCAAAAAATGTCATAAGATGTACCCAAAAAAATAATGAGAAAGGGCTAATAGCCTGTAAGTATGAACCCTGCAGTAACCCAGATGCATAGCTCACACACAGACTTCACACACGGATAAATAGTTGGTAGGTATAGAAAGTGCAAGGATATATATACCATATAGTTTACATACACCCTTCACAAACGCACAAATACTTAACACACATTAAAATACACTTCAAAAAGCCTCCAAATACTTCACACGCACACCCTTCATAAACACACACATACTTCACACACACACATACACACACACAAGCGATAATATACTGCTTTCTCATAGGCTAACCTGCAGCATGAAGAGCTTCCACAGGAGTTTTCCCATGTTTTTCTAAGTAGTCATCAATCTCTTTAGTAGTTTCATTCAAGTGTGTGTGGAAAACAACATCTCCAAGCTCTGGATCAGCTAGTAAGTCCTTTTGATACTCCACGGGAGCTGAAACGATATATGATATATACTATGAGCACACATACACACGCAAGCAGAAACACAAAAAGACAAATAAAAACACGCACACACAAACTCAAATACACAACGAATACAAAAAACGAAGAACAGAAATAAGCAAACACTCACAAGTACACAATAGACAGAAACACACACAAACACAGATAAATACATGCACAAATACAGATATATACACACAAAAACACGAACAGAAATAAGCAAACACACACAAGCACATGCAAACACAGAAATACACACAAACTCAGATACACACACAAACACACAGTCAAGAGATAAAACCTACTTGCGTAGACAGAGTGTGCAACCAGGGAAGGTCTGACAAGAGGATGATCTTCTTCCTTTAATTGCTTCGCGAAACAGATCGAATGCTTTACCTAAAGAACGTAGCTGCTTCCTCATCAAACTCAAAAAAAAGTAAAAATACACACACAAACGCACACAGTAGGTTAACACACGCGCAACGCATATGGGCACGTATAAGCATACACACATACCCACATCAACACAATCATACACATATATGTATATCCGCCGACAACCACACACACATATGCATATTCACCCAGCTACACACATATATATCCAAGCACACAGCTACATATATATGAAACTACACCAACACACATATATATATCCACCAACACACTTAGATACTCACATACACACCCACGCACACACATACCAAAGTTATACTAACAGAAGAAACATCAAAAAACACTAGAAAATGTGAGAAACATCGAAGCTCATATTCAAGTCGAGTCGTGAAATACACACACGCACAAAAAACACTGACACACACCTGCTCAACCATATCACCTTTCCCAAGATCAATAATTGGCCAGCCAGTGACAACACGGATTCCCGCTTTCTTGCAAACTGCAATGATATCTTCAGGAAAGTAGTACATATCGTTAAACATGGTAGTTCCTGATGTTTGAAGAGAGAAAAACTCGTAATTTTGGATGAAATACATGAAGAAGTCGTTGAAAATGCAAAGCAACAGAGAAAAAGCCAGAAAATACTCAAAATCCTGGATTGAGCACTCAATAAAGGATAGGGCTGATTCGTGCACACACACACACAAAGGCTCTCCTGCATAAGATCTAACAAGGAGCGAAAAAAAAGCATTTCCCTTGTAGAAATTTGTGTGTAAAGAGTGAAAAATGTGGTGTGTGAGGATGCACACACACTGAGTAAACATACACACACATGCACACGAAAACATGCACACATCAACACACACATAGAGAAGCTAACCAGTCTTGAGCATTTCATAGACTGCCAACTCAGTTCCAAGGCGAACAAAGTCTTTACTGACAAACTTTCCCTCTGTAGGCCAGATATACTTCTCCAGCCAGTCGTGCAAGTCTACATCATCTTGATATCCTCTCATCAAGCTTAAAGGCACGTGTGTGTGGCAGTTTACTAAACCTGCAAACAGCACACATACAGAGGGTGGGTATTTTTAGGGAATCTTCAGGTGCAAACGATTCAAAGCTTAAACTTTTTTGAATGTATGTACACTGCAATGTAAGAGGTGTGTGTGTAGAGAAAGTCAGGCTACAAGCGAGCAGCAGCTTCGATAAAGCGTAGAGTAGTTTAGAGGAAGAAAATAAATGAGAGGATGGTCTTCAAAATAGGTGAACAAACATCATTTTATAGAGCATGAGGAGAAACAGTGTGGAAATTAGGAAAAAAGCAAGGATAGCTCCATAGAACATACACACAGTGCAAAGCGAAAAGGTGGAAGATGAGGGAGAAACTGAAAAAAACTGAAAACTCTTTTCATTTTTTGGAAGACGTTAAACGCGCATATCTACACACACCACTGTCCTTATGTAAGAAGGTAAAACATTCGCAGAAGCCCTATAAATTTGCGAATTTAGTAGCTTTCTATATCCAGATTCCCGATTATCTACATGTTTTTAGCCCGAAAAAAAACCGCCCGCACACACAAACATTTTATATCGGAAAAACTCTCGAACAAACAGTGAAGAGAGGAGCTTTAAAAAGATCATAGCAAAAACTCACCTGGAAGAAAGAGGCGGTTCAAATGCCTCATATCAAATCGCTTCTGAGCATTATAGATGGTGTAAAACTTTTCGGTGGGAAGCAGAGCTACTATGACTGCACCGGAGACTCCTATGGTATGTCTGAATATGTAGCGGAAACCAAAAAAAACCAAAGAGATATCATACGTCTACGTGTGTATGTGCTTCCGTGTACGCATGAAGAAGTTCGCATCAAAAAGATGGTGAAAAACTAGGGAGATATCATACATGTGCGTGTGTGTGCTTCTGTGTAAGATCAAACTCTTCAAATCTACTCACCCTTCCAGCAGCGTTACCGCATCGTCCATTGGAGCAATCCATTTGCAGTCAACAGAAAAATCAATCGTCTGCATCTTCAAAGCGTTGATTTGAGCGATTCCGTTGCTTTTTGTGGAGTTTTTTCGATGAAAATCGCCTCTTCTTAGTAAATTCTCTTCTTCAGCTGCTCCTTCTCCTGAGAAAGTTCTTATAGCCTACGAAAATAAACGTAAAATTGCGAAGAAATCGTTCAAAATCCCATAATTTGATGTTTTAGTTTCATCGTAAATGTGAGAATTTCCTTATCAAAATGGAATCTTAAGCAGTCCTAAGTGCTGGCATTCTCACGTCTAATTAGAGGCTTTCGTACAGTTTGTATGTGTGTGTGGGTGCCTCTTTATAATTTTCATTCATGTGCACGTCTGGGGGGAAGGGGTATCTTTATAATTCGCATGTGTATCTGTGCTTGTGGAGGTTTCTTTATGATTCCCATTTGTGTGTATGTGGGGATGGGGGTTTCTTTATGATTCCTGTTAGTATGTGTTTGCTTCTTAATAATTCCCTCTTTTTTTCCCTCTTCTTCATCTTTCCTCCACGCCTAATTACGTTATCTTCGCTTCTCTCCACCCTCTTCAGCTCACTCGCAACTAACAAAAATCATCAAATTTCATACAAAAAAAGCAGAAAAAAGTCGAAATTTGCGCATTACTCCTGTTAAAATCAGAGTTTTTCTAAGAATTTCACCAAATTTTCGTTAAATATAAAGCAAAGAGCCACAAATCATCAAATTACCTGCTGAAAGAGGAAAAAGCTGCAAAAAAAAAGCAACAAATTAGCGATTTATAAAAAAATTACCAAAAAAAAACGAATTTAAGCAAAGAAGGTGAAGAGGACGAAAAGTACCCACTCAGTTTCAGGTTTGTGTGTTGGAAGAAGAGCCGCTGAAATAAAGCAGCACACACAGCAGCGTAGCCTTAGTCCTGCCGATTCTAAAAAAAGTGTGTGTGTGTGTGTGTTTGTCAGTGTGTGTGTGTGCTTGGGTTTGTGTATGCTGAGGCATATTTTTGCACGGCTACACACAAACGTCACATACATCACACGCACTCCATCACACACATAACACACACTCCATCACACCAGTGAGCCTACCGACAGCAGCTCAAAAGCCAACCTATCAACTTTGCGGCCAAAAATTCAGTTTTCTTGCAAAATTTCTGAATTTTTTTTATTTTCATCCGAAAATTTCAGGTTTTTTACTTTTTTTTTGGCGTTTATGAAGGTGTTGATAAAAAGATGAAAACAAAGTCTTTTTTTTTAATGAAAATGAGGTAGATTTTCAGTTTGAATGGCCTGAAATTCATGACTTCTAGAAGTTTCCGCTTTATACAAGTGATTTTTTATATGCGGTTATCAGAAAGAGGGAACTTAAGTCTTCCATTTGGAAATTCTCCTTCTTGGCCTTTCACACTTCTACCACTCCTCTCTCTCCTTTTTCTCCTCCCTCTGCTTCTGCACGCTACGTTAAGCATGTGTTTTATCTTAACCTTGCACACTTTCTTCCTTCTAGAGCTTCGATTTTTTGTATACACAAAGCTCTTCATTGTTGCATCCCGTTTCTAAATACTGTGTAGTGTTACCTAGAGAAAGGCTATGTAGCTGATAAATGAACTGACATATACGCACACGCATCTACGGCTTTACCTCTCTTCTTTGTAGCTTATTTGGTCAGAAAATGTTCAAATAGTAGGTACACGAGTGTATTTTGCAGGCTTCGATTGTATACAGCTAGTAGCACTTTTACAGTGAAAAATCATCCAAAAAACGACTTGTGTGTGTGTTTTGTCTTTTTCAGCGTTATTAGGAAAATTATCTTAGCTTTTTTAGGAAGATTTTATCGGCGTCGCTAGCATGATACTGCTGAAAATCTCATGAAATTGAGGTATTTGATGAAGATGCGTGTGCAAAAAAGAGGAGGAAAAGTAGGAATTTTAAATGAGAAATCTACGAATTCCACATAAGGGGGAAACATCCACGATAAAATGATGATTTGGCGCGATAGAAACGGGAAAAGTCAAAGAGATTTTTCCAATGTATTCAATAGAGCTGTTCTTGTGTGTGCGATTCATTACCTTGTTATTGAACAATCGGAAATGATGATTTTGTATACTCAAAGGGACTACCACAACCTGATTATTTTCCATGCATTGATTTATATCTTCTCTTTGATTTTATGCTAAAAATAGCGTAAAATGTAGCATCTTCATAGCTGTTTTCTGCTTCTTCAGTAACTTCTGCTTCTTTAATGCCGTTTTGTTCTTCTTCAGTAACTTCTGCCTCTTCTTCAAAGCCATTTTCTGCGTCTTCTAGTCCGTTTTCTGCGTCTTCAAAGCCGTTTGCTTCTTCAGTAACTTCTGTTTCTTCAAAGCCATTTTCTGCGTCTTTAAACCCATTTTTTTTTTCTTCTTCTTCAGTAGTCTAAAGTTAGTGAAGTTGCGTCTTTGCGTTCCAACAAGATACTTGAGAAAGGAGCAGTGAGAAACTGAAAATTTGATGATATGAGGGGGGGGGAGGAAAGCTGAGACTGGAAGAGGAAGGTTTTTAGCGGCTTAAGAAGGCTTGAAACCAAAATGTGTGTTATTTTCTTTTGTATAGGGCTGGCCTTTAGTAGGCTAAATATGCAGAAAATTTCACAAAATTATGGATCTCGCGTGTGTGTGCGTATATCTGTGTGTGTAAACTTTTGTATGTGCATCTTTGTTTTGATATCCTTGGAGGTATCTTTATATGTGTATCTCTCTTTATCTATATATAGATATATGTGTATCTCTCTGTTGGCTTTTCTCTTTTCCCCCCACACACGCCCCCCACCCTAGCTGTATCGCTCGTTCTCTATGTATGTGTGTGTGTGTTTGTCTTCACCTGTTGCTCCAGAACAAACCCTCTCAATCTCTTAACTAATCATCTTCATCAGCAGACTTTTTGAGCGAAAAAAGGATATTTATCCACAGAATCCTACTCAATGCTTGGCTTTTCTTGGTTTCTGTGTATTTCTCCCTTCTCATCATTTGTTTTTCCTATGAACTGTCGTCTTTTAGGTGATTTCAAGCATCAACGGAGAAGATTCTAAGTTTTTAGCGAAAAAAGCCCTTTATAGTCTATAAGGAAGAAGTTTTAAGAAGCTAAGAAAACTCGACATTTCATCGGAATTTGCATCTTCACCTTCACAAGAGCTTATTCCACTACTGTTTACAGGGTGTTAATACGTATACACATATAGGCAAACGCACATAGAAGCAGGGATACATACACAAAAACAGGGACACACACGGAGGGGAACGCACACTTACACGAATACATACATGCGAAAACGCACATGCACAAGCCCATACACACACACACTCCTCGAAAATGATTGTAGCGATAATACCAGGAAGAGCAATCATACAAGCTACCCCCCTTGGAGGTCTCCAAGACGCCTCTCAAGGAGGCCCCTCTGATTGCTTCTTCTTCGACGTTGCTCAGCCAGCGAATGCCGTTGAAATCGCCGTCACTTTGATAAATCCAGTGAATGCTGGAAGTGCAGTTGGCATATACTGTAGCTGGGGAAACTTTGAGCATTGGCAGGTGTGTGGTTAATCTGGTTGTTTTGAAGTGTGTGTCTGTGTGTCTGTGTGTCTGTGTGTCTGCGTGTGTGTGTGTGTGTGATGAGAGGAGTATATGTGTGTGCGTATAATTAGAGAAGTATATGTGTGTGTTCAGTTACTGACGGCCTTGAGTAATGAAAGCCCTAGCGATATCATCTTTACTGGATGGTAAGTTTATCAGCTAGAAGATGCTTCTGCTTCCTCCTAACAGAGGGTAAAAAGTCGTCTGTAGGATCAATGAGTGGCACACACACACAAGCACACAAATATGGGTGTGCGCGTTTTTTTTGTGCATGCCTGTATCTCTGCGTGTTTTTTTATGTGCCTTCATCTCCGTGTGTGCCTTGTGTATGTTTCTGTGTGTGTGTTGGACTGGGGGTGAAACTGAATTTTTCACAGAATATCCGATTACTCTTTCTGCTTAGGGGGCTACTTCCAGAGTTTGAGAAGATTCCCTTGGCTAAGATTGTTGCGTAAGTTAAAGTATAAAATTAACACTGCAGTTTATATCGCCTTCTTCGGCTGCTTCTTATCGAGAGAAAGAAGACCGAGACTGTTTATGTGTGTGTCTGTGTGTGTGTCTGTGTGTGTGTCCGTGTGTGTGTGAGTGCGTGTTTCTGCGTTTGCCTCTGTATTTGCGTCTATGTATTTACGTGTGTGTGTGTGTATGTGAGTGTGTGAGTGCGTCTCTCTGTGTGTGTCTATGTGTGAGTGTGTTTTTTTTTCCTATTCTTCAGCTTTTTTTTTAATTTTTCTACNATTCCCATCCCCCCCCCTTCACCCTTAGATTTTAACTTGTGATACAGGAAGGTTGAGCCTGCAGATTCTCTCGCTGCTCGGCTAATGGAAAACCCTAAGCCTGACGTGAAGAAGGTAAAATGTGTGTGTTTTGTAGATTCCTAGTTTCTGCGAAGTTTCGTGTATTTTTTGACCGAAAATTGCAGGTTTTAAGAAGTTATTCTCGTTCATCAGCTTTGAAGAGGAAGAGGCGATGTGTTTGACGTTTTTCATCTCACATCTTCATCTAATTTGACTGCATTTAAGGGTTTTCAAACATGTTTCTTTATAATTTTATGCAGTTCACGCCTTCAGATTGATGGCTTTTCCTTCATTTTTTGTCTTCTATTGAAACGTTTGGCGTATTTGATCAAAAATTGTGCTCAAAAAATCTTCTCTATCTCTATATGCTGGTCTTATGTGCATGTGTTCTATCTTCTTGTGTGCTTTCCTTGATGATTCTGCTCTGTTTTGATTCATCACCGCCAAGATATCTGCTTGAGAAGGTCTTGCTAGGTATACCCGTTACATGCTGGTAGTTTTTCGCTTTTTTTTGCTCCTTTTCTGCTTCTTCATGGTTTTTTCTCTTTCTTATTCTCTGTTTCTTCCATCTTCTTGGTTTTCTTCATCTTCTCCCGCTATTCCACCCCCTCCAACCCGTCTACACTCTTCAGGAACTTGCCAAGAAGGTTGCTCTCAACCTCTACAGGTTTGATGCTTTCGTCGAGTCTTCACATATTTATCCTTCGTTTATTTGGCGTCGATATTACAGTAGATATGCTAAAGTAAATAAAGAGAAAAGCAGTTTTTTCTCGGTGTGTATGAGTAGTTTTTTAAGCATACAGCCACACTCGATTATATATGGGTGTATATACAGCATATTATGAGTTGCCTGACTAGTATAGGCAGCAAAATTCTGGCTTTTAAATGTTGATAAGAAGACTCTTCTTCATAAGTGGTCCTAGCAAAGTGTGTGTGTGGATGTGTATCCCTGTGTGTCTCTGCACGCCTCTCTTTGGTCTCTTAGTGTGCATGTCCGTACTGAGATCTTGTTAGGCTTACTTAATCAGCACAAAGACACACTGCTTTATCGATGTCAACTCGTTGTTGCACTCCAGGTATCTGGAATCATTCTCAGCTAGTGGTGACTTGAGTATACTGGAGAGATGGTTTAAGAGGTAAGTTGATGGGTTAGAAGCCGAGAATCAGAGCTCTTCTTTTCGGGTTTAAACATCTTTTAGTGTACAAAGCTTAGCGTACAAACGAAGTTAGCTGCGAGCGATTATCGGGCTTAACTGAGGTGGAGAAGGTGTGTGGGATGTGGGTGTATGTACACCTGGAAGAGAGAGGGGTGGTAGATGGGGTTGTATGTATACCTACCGGAGGGTGGTAGAAGAGCGTATGTACACCGGGACTGAATATTACCAGTAAGTATACTGCCTGAGCACCATATTTCAGCAATAGTTTCTGTGCAAAGGGAGAAGACTTTCTCTTCTTTTTGAACAATCGAATAGTTAATGCTTGACACTACAGTATATACTTGTATACGTCAAATGTAACCTCCAATGCACTAAGGATATTACCTCATTCCACTGTTGCTGTAACAACGGTTTAGAACACATACATACCACACTCAGAGACACACACATAGTGATACGAACATATACACACGTGAGCACACACCAACTAACATGCGCACATACACCAACAGAGGCATATACACACACACCAACAGACATAACAGCATGCACACCAACGGAGACACACACACCAACACATACACCAACAGACGCGTACACACACACACCAACAGACGCGTACACACACACACCAACAGACACATGCGCAAACATACCAACAAACACATACACACACACACCAACACATACACCAACAGACGCGTACACACACACACCAACAGACGCGTACACACACACACCAACAGACACATGCGCATACATACCAACAAACACATACACACACACACCAACACACACACCAACAGACGCGTACACACACACCAACGGACACATGCGCACACACACCAACAGACACACAAACACACAAACCAACAGACACATACACACGCACACTAACAGATACATACACATACATTTTCTCACCTTTGATCATTTGCTTTTCTAATGCCAGGATGGAACTTGTTTTTTCCTGCTAAACATAGAAGTACTCTTATAAAAGATGCTGTTGAGATATTTTTTAACGTGTGTGCAACAGCAAGTATTATGCATCAAAAGCAGCTGCATGTCGTTTTTAGTGTACGTACATCTACTGCACACACATATGCCTTTCTACTTTACTTACAGATTTGAAGAAAAATGCAAGAGAGACCCTAATTTTGTGCTGAAAACAGAGTAATAACTAGCCTATTTGATAGCTCCCTTTTACCC